>OZ038505.1:44656959-44846959 GCA_964036315.1 Acanthosepion esculentum
AGTATCAGCACACGTATCTGAGAGAAGGCGAACTGCGCCGAACGCACATTAATCGATGTGCATGCACCAGGATGAGTTTATGTGCGTGGTTGTCGATGAGTGGAGCAAGCGTTAATGCACGCCTGCGCATGCGTGTGTAAAAACAAACTTAAACTGGTAGAATCTTTCATATTTGGTTATACCAGATAAAAGATTCATTGACATATTGACTGTAGAAACAATGCCACCAGATCTAAGTGTTGATATATATATATATATATATATATATATATATATATATATATATATATATATATATATATATATATAAAAGTGGACATTGAAGTTAACAGTCTGGCTGCTGACCCCAGTGTCTACTTTTATATTTCCATACTTTCTATCCCTAATATTGGGAACTCTATCCGTAAATAAAGACAACTTAAAACTATATTTTATCATATATATATATATATATATATATATATATATATATATATATATATATATATTACGTAAACTGATGGTCAATAACGCTCACGATGCTCTTCACCGTCATCACTGTGGGTCATGTGTGAGGGATAGCTGGAGCAACCATGGAAAACACTAAAAATACTACTTAGCAGTTAAGCTATATGCGCGTGTATGTTTGTCTATACTTGTGTGTATGCGTATTTGTGTCTGCGGAAAAGTAACGGCAAATAAAAGCTGAAAATATTATAAATATATATATATATATATATATAGAGAGAGAGAGAGAGAGAGAGAGAGAGAGGGAGAGAGGGACAGAGAGAGGGACAGAGAGAGGGACAGAGAGAGAGAGAGAGAGAAACAAACACACAGAGCGAGTTAGAGTTTGGTAATTTTCTATTTCGACATGTTTCACTGAGGCATCGACGTCTTCAGAAAAAAAGGTTTTATCCCAACAAAATCTACATTAGCGGGACAAACATGATTGACATTACGCATATAAATGCTTTTTAATTTGTTGCTGTTGTTGCTATTGTGTTTTTTACTACATATAAAAAATAAACTTAATATAATTGTATTGTCTAATATTTGCAATATTTAAGAGAGAACAGTGCAGTTAAAATGGCCAGTTCCCTGTACCGCTCAAGTAAGTACTTGACTCCTCATGCTATTGTCTACCATTACAAGTATCAGATCAGACCGAAAATCGAGTACTGTTTTCATATTTGGGCGGGAGCTGCCCGGTCCTCACTTTCCAGTCTCGATAGATTTCAAAAGCTTTTTCGAGTTCTTGTGGGTGACAAATTATTTTCCACCTTCCAACCTCTCTCTCACAGGCGAGACACTCACTGCTCTATCGCTACTTCCATGGGAAGTGCTCGGACGAATTATACTCCTTGGTTACGCCAGTTCTAACTTTCATGGCTAAGACCCTCCCTGCCACTCAGATTGTAACAAAGCACCCTCATTCCCTCTGTATTCCATCGGTGAGAAGTAAGTTCCACTTCTTCCCGCGAACCACTGATCCCAAGAGGATATATCCTCGATTCCTTCAATCGTAACCTGTTCAAGTTTAGAGCTAACCGTTATCTTCCACACCTATCCGTATAAAGTACACATTAACGTAACCCTCTACGATCGGATAGTTCTCGTTCATAATGGCCATCATGTCTATGATAGCGGCCATCAACGAGACGCTAGCATCGTAGGACAGCTTACTCATACCCCGCTCGATGATGCTCTTACATTCAAGGGGATTCAAATCAGGAGAATAAAGAGGCCACATTGTCGAGATGGCATCATCGTGAACGTTCTCAGATGGCCAATCCCGGGTCCTATAGGCCATATCGGAAGAAGTAAAATCAGTACTGCCTGGATTTAGTTTATGATCACCCTGACCAACATTGGGGTTGCGTGATATTGTCCACGCTATGAACATAGTGTGCATTGCCATCAGTACTTCGGTAGGGTCAACGGTGTCTCTGTTCGCCTATTGAAAATCTCCAAGTCGTAGTGGTTAGCAGATAGTGCTGATATGACGTATTTAAATCTTTCTTTTCTCAGATTGAAAGCCGCAATTTTAATTTTCTGAAAAAGAAAATGGTTAAAATTAAAGTTTAGCGCATGCCACATAACATTATGTTGTCTTCCATTTATAATGTCTTTAACATAGATTTTCAAATACTTGGCATATATATATATATATATATATATATATATATATATATATATATATATATATATATATATGCCAGTGTCCTTTTTCAACGAAACGAGAATTAAACAAGGAAAGACGCAGATCGGAGTTAAAATACATTTTCAAAATAGAATCGCATATTAACGCATTAAAAGGAGATTTGGGTTTTCTCAGAAAATATAGTTTCCACATGGAGACTTCTAACCAACAACAAAATTCCCCGGAAGAGTAGGTCCCACTTTGTTTATTTCTAGTCTCATTGAAAAAGATCACAGGCGTGTCCGAAAATTCCGACTTTAAAATCTTTCTCTTCGTGCTTCAATTTAATCAGAAGGCCTATAAATATATAATAATTATTATATCATATCATTTCATATATATATATATATATATATATATATATATATATATATATATAATATCATCAATCTTATTGCCAATATTGTTATCATTTTGTTGTAATCACGAAATGAATAGGTGTTTTGTTTAATTTTTAGTTTTATGGCAATATATTCTCTTTAAATTTTGGGTTGTTTTGCCGATGTCCTTCTGGAGTTATTGCTTGCATTCTATTTGGTAGGCTCTTGCTTCTGATGTTAGCTTAATTGGTTTTGAAGTATTTGCGATAATTTCTATACTAAAATTAGCTCAATTTCTTTTAAATTCATTATTTATGGAGTTTGTAGGTAATATAATGAACCTGGCTTTATTTTTATCGTTTATAATTCCTTTTTGTTTTTTCTATATTTTGTACGCTTTTCTTTTAGCATTGTATATGACAAAACTAGAATAGTGGATGATTTTAAGATACTTACAATGTATTTTTCTTCACTAGGTAGATATTCGGATCTGGAGAAAAATACAGACGACCTTTTCTGGAAGATAACGATTTTAAGGCAAACACTTTTGTAAATAAAGTGCTCAAAATCGAAAGATAGAGAGCATTATTAATACTAAAATTAACTGTTCACTGATTTGAGATTCGCGGAATGCACTTTTCATGCGGCTTGATAATTTGTATTATTTACAGAAATCATATTTTAAGAAAAAATATTACTTCTGAAACTACAAAACGTAACTTAATTTTCCCTATTAGGACTGTTGTTCACATCTTTATTTTCATATGCACGACATTTCGGTCGTTGATATACGTTTGAATTTTCGAACCGAATTCTTTACTCACCGGAGAAGATTGTTCTAGTTCCACGTGCCATGACTTCAGGATATCTCAGGTTCAGTCACTTCCCTTTAAGTAACTCAACTCCCCAAGTTTTACTCACCTCTGCTTATAGGCCAGTTACAACTCTTTGGGTCAAGTTACTGGATATCTTCAACCAACGCTTTTATCCACTGGGCTATTTTTCCCTAGCAAGGAAGTCAACTTATTTTAAATTTGTTAAAAAGCCTTAAACAGGCGTCGATTGGCTCAAGTTGAACTGGAGTATCTCTTTGAACTATTGTGCTGCTCTATCAAATTCAGTCTAGTAGATGACAATCTATATTACAAAAGCGGAACTGATTCTCTGTCCGTCATACATGCGCATAGGTAATGTACATGAGTATGTGTTTGTTGTACGTGAGTGACTTGCATGTGTTTGTACCATTTAAGGAACGCACACGCACAGTTTGACTGAGCCTGAAATGAGGCGTTGAAATAATACATATCCCTCTCACTCAGTCTAGACAACCTCTAACTCGCGCTTAGAAATAAAATCATAAAGTTGGAGACACGAATAAAATAAAAAAGTAATCAACATATTGTCTCTTAAAATCTTATCGAAAATAATTTCACTTTTTTTTCTGCCTACTGATATCAGTCTAGTCATGTCTATCTATTGATATCAGTCTATTCATGTCTATATCAAGGTATTTATATCATATATTTATATCAGTGTATTCATTTATGCCATATATCAGTATCAGTCTATTCATTTCTATTTCTTGGTATCTAGAACCTGGTTGTATAAAGATTGTCACAAACTAAATGCCCAGATTACTAGTTATGACGAACAAGTTAAAGTTTGTTTTTTTTTAAATTAATTTAAAAAAATGAATTTCGGTAAAAAATAGCATGAATAATTTCTGGGAAATTATTCGATGATAAAAAAAATAATTTTTAAAGTATTTTTTTTTTAAATTTTGTCGAAATATTTTTAGACCTGTCACTAAATTCAAATGCACATGCAGACACGCAAACGTACATGCACAAATAATTTGAATGGAAATAAAACGACTATTTGTACCGCATAATTGATTTCCCTTTCTGTCTAACAACAGGAAAAAGTAAAAACCTAAATGTGTAACCCTTTGAAGTCATCTTTAGGACTCCTTTTTATTTAAACACAATATATTGTCTAGTAAATGTAGTACTCTAAAGGAAGAGACAATTTGGATTTGATATTTCAAGGAAACGACAAGGACCTAACTAGTACATGTTTAAAACTACAAGCACTATAATATCCCGAATATATATATATATATATATATATATATATATATATATATGTGTGTGTGTGTGTGTGTGTGTGTGTGTGTGTGTGTGTGTGTGTGTGCAAGTAAAAGACAATAGGAAAACTGTATTATTAGCCGACGCGTTTCGTCCAATGTGGACGTTTCAAGGCAAAAACGAAATGAATTTATGTAAATCCGCCAAGTGCCACCATTGAATATTATCCACATATCAATCTACGTCCAGTTTTTTTCCCAACATCACCTTTCCTAACAGAATTACTATTCTCCCAAGCCAACGTACACAACTATATCAAGAAATCAAAAGAAAATGGTTGAATCCCTCAAAACAACAATAAAAACAATATTTCTACACGTTAATGTATTTGATGTGATTTTCAGTTGACAATATGATTACAATAGCGTTTTCTAAACTCTTCTAGTTGCTAAGGACATTTTGTTTGTTGTTAATAGTTATTTGTTTTCAATAAATTCATTTCGTTATTTCCTTGAAAAAATCCACATTCGACGAAAAGCGTCGGCTAATAATACAGTTTTCCTATTGTCTTTTACTTTTATACATATTGTCTTTTTCTACATGTTAACTCTGAGAAATTTGTTCATATATATATATATATACATATGTAAGCAAATGTGTGGATGTAGATCCGACGGTATGATGAAGATGTGGAAAAGACAAAGCAAAATCCGAATATGTGAGTTTACTGTTTTTACTTTGTTTTTGTTTTTGTTATATATATATATATATATATATATATATATATATATATATATATATGTACACACACGTGTGTGTGTGTGTTTGTGTGCACGCGCGCGTATGTGTGTGTGCTAAAGTTCTCAGAATAAATCTGTAAAGATGACAAATTAAATAAAATAGACATTCGGAAAATAGTAATTGCCGGCGCGTTTCGTCATTTGACTTTATCAAGGCAAGTCATTATAAACAAAAGCCAAATGTTCTGTAGTTACATGAAATAACTACATGCACTTATCATTGAAAAGAAAAAAAATCTTTTCAGCAATTTTGTTTTGTCCTGATGATAAATTTCTGAAGATGAGTCGGACGAAAGGTACTTTAGATTATAATTTTGTTCGTTGCGATACTTTTGTATTCTTTTATTAATAAATTATGATCCCTGTTATAAATATTATTATATATATATGTGTGTGTGTGTGTGTGTGTGTGTGTGTGTGCGTGCGTGTGTGCGTGCGTGTGCTTGTGTGTGTGTGTGTGTGTGTGTGTGTATGAAAAATATAGTTTTAAGGTATCCTATATTTATGGAATAAAATGCTCAATATCAGAGACAGTGCGTATGTAAATATAAAAGTAAACATTGAAGTCAACATTCAGAGGCGACGGGCTGTTTCACACTAAATGCAATCGTCAGGCCGCATGCGTTGTGTTTTTTTCTCGACTATTTATATATGCAGGTCACTGATGCATTGTGGGTAGTCTATTCTAACGGTTATTTCGGCGGGAGTGGTTTGTTAATTTGTTTATTATTTACTTTATTTGGATTAATTTAATTTACTTGTTTTTGCATTTTTATTTTTATTTTTATTTTTATTTATTCTTTTCTGCTTTTGATTTTTAAGTAACGTAGTACAAATTTGTTTTCGTGTCTGCATTTTAAGATGTATTCTGATCTTTTATTTAGTAGTTTGTTTTGGGCGACCTAAGAGTAAGGCTGTGGTTTATTGCTTGAATATATTGGGATAAATTCACCTTTATCTGCAGTATTTTCTTCCTCTGAATAAATTTCCACATAATCAAGATTAACAGGTAGACTATGGAATGGTAGATCTGATCCACGTCTCACAGGTCTTATTACTGAATACAGTCTCTTTGATGTTTTTATTGTATCCTTGAATTTTGTAGAAACAAAACTAGCAGTCTTTACATTAGTCGGACTATTGTCCTCATCTTTGTCGCCATATTTGTCACAACGTTTCGGCCGTTGTACGCTCCGGCCTTCTTCAGGTGGTTGGAATTTCGAACCGAACTCTTTATTTCGATCACTGGGGTAGACTGTTCTAGTTCCTTGGAGAGAGCCAAGCTGCCCAGGTCTAACATAACAAAACTGGAGAGACTGGCGATTGGGTCCCTACAGAGGAACGAAAACATCATCATACTACCGGCTGACAAAGGTAATGCGACTGTAGTGATGGACAAATCAGAGTATACAAGAAAACTGGAAGACCTCATTAGCAATGGTAGCTACAGCAAAGTGAAAAAGGATCCTACTATGAAAACGGAACGCAAGCTGTCACAGATCCTAATCAAGAAGAAGGATCACTTCACACCCCAAATGTATAGGCAGTTATCGCAGCGTTACACCAAGCTACCTCACATATACGGTCTCCCTAAGATTCACAAAGATGGTATTCCGCTCAGGCCGATTGTAAGTTGCCAAGGCTCAGTGTGCCACCCTCTGAGTCGCTTCCTTGTAGATATAATTGACCCATTGATCGGAAAGTCTCTGTAGGGACCCAATCGCCAGTCTCTCCAGTTTTGTTATGTTAGACCTGGGCAGCTTGGCTCTCTCCAAGGAACTAGAACAGTCTACCCCAGTGATCGAAATAAAGGGTTCGGTTCGAAATTCCAACCACCTGAAGAAGGCCGGAGCGTACAACGGCCGAAACGTTGTGACAAATATGGCGACAAAGATGAGGACAATAGTCCGACTAATGTAAATACTGTACATAATACCTCATCTCAGAAATATAGACAAAACTAGCAGTCGTTATTAAGTCGTTTCGGTTTTACTCCATAGCATTGGAATTCTAGAAACAAGAGCTCTCCTTTGACAATTTCTCCGAGTTCCTCAACATAAATAGAACAGACACTTTGAAAGGCCCATTTTTGTACTGGACTCCACGTTTTATTCCAAAGTCGTCGTAATGCGCCGTGTTGTCATGTGTCCGGTTTGTTTCACTATAAATTTTCTAGAAATCTATCAAGAAATACGAGGCTGTTCAGCTCAATATCGAGATGCTAGAATATGTATATTAACGGTGTTACAGGATTTTCATTTATCTGTAAAATATCAATTAGTATCATTTCGTTTTCAATAAATCAGCAATATTTTATGTGACATCAGGTATTGTATCAGATAATGTAACACCAGGTATGTCCATCTGATAATCATGTTACCCCAGAAAAAAACCTTTTTAACCATGGTTTTAATTTTTAAAAGTAGTGGATTCAAATATTCAATGTAATTCAAATGGAAGGAGAAAAATTACTTCAATTTTTTTAATTCAACCACAAAAATATATTTAATTCAAAATTAAGAAAGAATATTTTAATCTGTAAATTCGTAATCATAAAGTGATGATTACCTTGGTAAAATCTATATATAAAATTCTGTAACTTCTATTAGTCCGTCCTCTAAAATAGACATATATTGACCAATCGAAACATAATTTTGGGAGAGAAATGTAAACAGGTAAGGGGGTAGAAAGGACAGCTGGTTTTACTAGGATGCGTAGCTTAGTACAATAAAGTTTCAGTAAATTTTCCGATTGGTTTATGAAATTGAACGAAACGTAGAGCTTGTAAATCTCGACAAAAATGACAATACTAATTATTTTAAGGATTTCAACACGTGTTAAAAAATTCTAATGTAATCAAAATTAATCGAAAATCTTCATCTTAGTTTTAGTTGCTTTAAATGGGTTTAGCACAACAATAATATTGGAAATGGTAAAATTAAAATAATAACAAACATTAAAAAAATGAAGTTATTATTCCAAGGATAATTTTACCAGGAGAGTTCTGTTGAAGTTCACTAGCATTATGGGATATCATTTTCCTGCTTACTTCTAGAAATGAAGTTTCCGATCATGGCAGAGTTCATCTAATTTTAGATAGCCATTTATTTTCGCGTGACAATTTCCGCCAGCAAATAAATAGAAAAATGAGATTGGCATTTATATAAGATTATTATTATTTAGAACTTATTCCTAACTTACCCGGCAATGAATATTCCGAAGAAAAACACATGGTGTGATTTAAAAAAAAAAATTCTTGAATCTGGGTATTATAAAATAAGTCGACTTTATATAAGTAAAATCTTAAACAGATGAATCGCGATTGTTTTACAAGCAGTACTGGTTTTGACTTGAACAAATAAAACAGCGAAATTGCCTTGATGAATATAGGAACAGCGATTGAGTATACAGTTTTATGTTAAACTTGGAAAATGAAAACGAAAAGAGCTTCTTGATGAGGAAGTTTTTGATGGTAATATTATGTTTAGCTGAGAGAGTAGAAAAATGTGAACTAAATCTGTCGATCGTTTAAATTTTTCCGATGATCTTGTATGTTATGCAAAAACTCGGAGTAAAAAACTTGCTAAAAATGCTTCTGTGAAACTGTCGATAATTGAGCCGATTTCGCAATTGAGAACAGATCCAATACCAAAATTTAAATCCTGCTACATGCAATAATCTCGTGACTTTTTCCATGAATATTTTTTGTCCGATCTCAACACCAACATTTAATTAGGGAACATAGATTTGATTGATTGATATATTTTTTACAGCTTATCAACCTTTTTTCTGGTTATTTAAAGCAAGAAAATATTTTTACATTGTAAAATTTGGGGGATTAATAATGATTTTACTGATACAACTTGTACTAATTAACCCATAGTTGGGGGAGCGGTGGTGAATTCGTACCTTTCCAAAGAGGATTTGCGTTAAGGTATTATAACGTACCCGACAGGAATTAAAACTCAACTCTCTGATTTCTCGTTCTGAGCCAATATCCACTGCACCACCCACACATCCAAGTTTACAGTATCTGCTATTCTCAATCGGTCTACGTAGTGACAAGGCCCGACATTATTTCACTTCGGTTATCGTACGGTAACCGATGTTTCAACGTGATATTGCTGTAAACCAAAATAACACAGGAAGACAAGAAAAGTGCAAAACGTCTTAAAATATACATAGATGTATTTTTTGTTACAGTAACTGTATTAAGAGGTATTGATATCATATGTTTTTGTTTTGGAGAATCGAATCCCATAATATCATTTTGGATTTTATATTAAAAACTTTGCACTATTTTTTTTTTCCTTAACTTACAAGTCTATAGAGGAAATTTCAAGAAAGATAGAAATAAACAAAAACATTTATACTGAGAAAGAGACAGTTGAAATTTGTGGAGCACATAATGAGGAAAGAAGGCTTGAAGAAATCGACACTCACAACATATTGACGCAAAAAAGGCCAGACTGAAACATTTAGTGACGAGCCTGTGTAAGTGGATGGCAGAACAGGGTCTGGACGAGATAGTACGGAGACAGACATTACTTAGAGTTACGAAGATTTGGAAGTTGTAGAGAGTCATGATCGCCCCTGTTCTAAAAACACAATAAATAAAACAAGTTTTTCAAATTCGTTATTTAACAAATGCAAACTTATTCACTGTAATCTTTTTAGTTCCTAGACATAACACGGAGAATAAGATGCGCTATACTTAACAAAATAGCGACCCGGCAGCTATACTATGAATAGTTCTTTCCTTCTTCACGCATATTGATTTGTTAATACGTCATATAAAAATGATAGATAGATAGATAGATAGATAGATAAGAAGGAAAAATAATGTAATCCTTATGTGTGCGCATCTTTCTCAATGTACGCAGAAAGTAAAAGAATATTTCTGCTTTTAAATGAAAGATTTTATTCATTTTTTTCAGCAATTCAAGAAAGATTTTGATGCAATTTACAATGTAATGGACTTATCCTTAGCTGATTTCTAAGATTGTTTTACTAATCGAGACATTCTTTATCAAATCTGCTATCTATCCTTGTGGAATATCTAATCAGATTTAATTCAATCATAATAGCAAACTTTTGTCAAATATTTTGGGTGTCTTTTTTATTCCATCATTCAGTTTGTTCGAGACGTACACTGTTAGAAAACAAGAGTCATTAGTTTTTTTTACCAACATTTCTCTAGGGAATTTTTGATGTATAATATAGCACTCCCTTCTCCATGACAAAATCTATTTTTATTATTATTCTAATTGTCAGTGAATATTTGGAAATGTCTCTTGGGCACAAATGGCTTATTTTTGTTTCATACTAGCAGCCATACCCAACTGGTTGATCAGAAAAGGTGTTCAATTAGAATGGGGTAAAAACAGTATCATGTTTAGATGTAACAGAGTCTATCTGCTTCAATTACTTTAAAGTACTTTCATTAAAAATCATTTTGATTTAGTGCAGTTACTGATATAACAGAAGTTGTCTGTATTTATTCAGTCGAAGTTAGGCGAGGACATGAAGGGGTAAAACAGACAACATTAAGACCCACTTCTAACCACAATAATTTTGGAGTTTTTGAAATTCAATTTGTCAGTGTGCTACCAAGAATGTAAAAGAGGATACATTTATAAAGCAGTTGGTAAGTTTGATGAAAAGTTGTTGGAAAAACAACGAAAAATAAGAAAGAAACCAGTAAAAATCGCCATTTTTCGCTATTTACGCGGATTTTCACTATATGGGTGGACTCAGTTATCAAGTTAAATGACTGTTAAAAAATCAACTTATTGTTGGTTACAACTGAGTGAAGTTTGTAATAGATTGCTTGAAAATTGTTTAAAATTTGTGTTGAAATCGATTTTTCGTTTTTCGCTAACGGCAGTGGCGTGGAAATAAAAATGAAATATCGTGGAGCTCGTCATGGTGTAAGTAACCTACATACCGAATTTGAACAAAATCAGAGGAAAAAGTTGAATTTATATGATTTTGATCGGCTTTATCGATTATTGATTTTTTAAAAAATTATCGATTTTTACGCTAAGAACCTATGTCTTATATATATGCCAAGTTTGGTCAAAATCGGTTGGATGGATCTCGAGTGAAAAGGTTTCACACAGGCAGACAGACAGACATCCTCTGCTTTATATATATTATCAAAGAATTTTGGAAAGGTGAATCGCCAGTGTTCCAGACCGCTCTCTTCATGTTCACCAGATATGAATTTTGAGAAAAGGCAACGTTAAACAAATTCTTAGCGGCTCAGAAATTGAGCAAACAGAAAGCTGACCGTGTACCAAAAATCCAAGGGTCTGTCTATATCTAAACTGATTACTGTTATTTTTTCTGTTGAAGGTTTAAATACTGTTTTTTTTTCTCTAGCTAAACTGTCAGAATAAACAATGCGATTATAATTTCGCACTAATGTCAATTGAATATATTCTGAAGTATTTCCATGAAACAGATAAATAATAATACACTGAAAAGGAACTTGAGCGATGTAACAATTTCAACATTTGAACGCTACCACTTTGGCCAAAAAATAATCTGGGGTAAAACAATACATCTATTTTTCTATGTGCCAACTCGTACATATATAAACGTATGAGGTGGAGGGCTCTGGGACCGACAGACCCTCCCCTCACAGGGCAAAAGAATTGTACCTTTTCAAGGCAACACCTTGTTATTTTCAGGGTAACTCGGAATGTTTTTTTACGGCTTATCAACCTTTTTCTGGTTATTTAAAGCAAGAAAATATTTTTAGATTGTAAGATTTGGGGGAGATAATAATGATTTACTGATACAACTTGTACTAATTAACCCATAGTTGGGGGAGGAGTGGTGAATTCATACCTTTCCAAAGAATATGCATATACTGTTAAAATACAAACCAGCCATATGTGTTCGTCATTCCATACCTATCTACGCATCTCGATAAAGAAATTGCCACAAAAAAATGAAATATAAAAAAACTGACCTTCAATATCTTTCTATATTTCTATATTGTAACTATTTACACTATTTACAGTGTTCGGACAGTTGTCCGCATCTTTGTTGTCGACGCTTCGGCCGTTTTACGCTTCTAATCACCTGAAGAATGTCGGAGTGTACAATGGCTGAAACGTCGTGAATATAACAAAAAAGATGAGGACAACAGCCCGAACAATGTAAATAGTGTAAATAAAAAAGACCTAAAATTCTACGAACCGACAAAATGCTTCTACCGCCCGATGAGGCTCATACATACGATTCTGTATAAATATTTAATTCACTTTAGCTTCGTAAACCTTAAAATTATAAGAAATTAAGAACTACGGTGAACTTTGCATGTAGAAGACTCAGTTTTTCATCACGCAACTCTTTAGCTTAAAACATGAGGGACAAGTAGCAAAACTTGTGAATGGTTGTGTAGATCATTACTAGTATTGAATAACCCCTAAATGGAGTTTGTAATAAAGTATTGCGTGAATGGACCACTGAGAAGGTATCGACAACGGATTCTGATCGCGTGTTCCCTGAGATTTTAATACCATTATGGTTCGGGGTTTTTTAAATTGAGAGTAAGAAAAGAATTTTACTCTTAATGTTTTTCGAGGAATTTGCTTCAGAATTAAACTCGGAACTGAAATATAAATTCCAAACTCTCACACCCTTCTTTCTCTACATATATATATGTACACGCGTACACAGACGGTGGACGCGTATACGCACACAAACATACGCACAAAAACACATACACAAATACACACACACACACATATATATATATATATGTGTGTGTGTGTATGCGTGTGTGTGCAGATTGCATGAGGTTAGTAAACAACTAGCCAGATTAGTTGCAAAAATGGTTTAGACCCTTTTTATACAAATGTATTTCAATTTCAAATTGGAAAACGGCTTACAACTATTTCACGTTGAAACACCGGTTCTCGTACGATCACTGAAGTTAAGCAACATCGAGTCTGGCCAATACCTAGATGGGTGACCGATTGGCAATACCAGGTGTTGTAATTTCTTGGATTTGCGTGTGGTGTAATGGATAACGGCTCGGAATTGTTAATCGTCGAGCCGAGTTCCAATTCCAGTTGTGTTGGTTATAATCACTTCTGCTCAAATACGCTACGGAAATATATTAAACCGCCTCTTTTTCCCCATCTATGGATTAATTAGTAGAACTTGTATCAGTAAATAATTATCTCAAAGATTTCTTAAAATCTAAAAATATTCCCTGTCAGTAAGAAAACAAACATAAAAACAAATCAGTCAAACAAATTAAAAAACTGTCTTTTGTATGACAATAAACTACATCCGCGCCCTGGGTAAGACAATAAACTACATCCGCGTCCTGGGTAAGACGATAAACTACATCCGCTTCCTGGGTAAGACGATAAACTACATCCGAAAGCAAGGCCTCTGATCAGGAGGCTTTGAGGAGCGTGGAACCACCTCTTAATTGCTAGTGTTCCCAGGTCCACCCTGAGCCGGGGTGGTAGCCCCTGTTATGGTCCCACCTATGGACAAACAGTTAACCCCTACACTGGGGTCAAAACACTATGAAAATGTAAAAATAGGTTTTAATACCAGTAATACATTTTTTTGGTAAACAAAATTATTGCAAGCAATACATTTTTGAAGAAAAATTATTGCCAGCAAAAATATTCTTGGAAAAAATATTATCAACAATACATTTTTGGACCAAAATATTAACAGCAATACATTTTTGGACCAAAATATTAACAGCAATACATTTTTGGACCAAAATATTATCAGCAATACATTTTTAGACCAAAATATTAACGGCAATACATTTTTGGACCAAAATATTATCAGCAATACATTTTTGGACCAAAATATTAACAGCAATATTTTTTTAGAAAAATCTTACCAGCAATAAAAATCTTCTCGGTATTAAATAACCCATTCAGGTTGAAATGCCGTAAAACAAAACAAACCAAACCAAATTAAAAAAAAAAGAAAATACAATGAAGTTTCTTTGTAGCATCTTTCCCGCCCGGCTTTTGATTATCTTTAATTAAACACATTAAAACAGAACTAAATAAGAGAATGTGATTGAACACTTTTATTCATGACGCAATGCCTAGAGAGTTTAGTTCATAATCGAGCTGAAATTACGAAAACCTGTGTCTATTTTGATGTAAGGAGTTACGACCAAGAGTGATGTGAAATACAATGTAGTGTACGTATGTATAAAGAGATGCATGCGTATGTGTACATGGGTGTGTGCATGTTAATCAGGGGATATTTTCTTGTCGACAATCAATATTCCACGAGCAGACGAGGAAGACAAAAATATTTTTTATATCATGGTCGTACTTTGCTACTGAAGAAATCGTGGTAATTTTTCCCCGTTTTACCTCGATTTTTATCTAATTAGTTTTATTATATAGAAACTAATTTCTCGGCTTCGGTCTTCTCTTTATCTCTCTTTTATTTGTCTCTTTATAATTGTGCATATACATAGAAGATTCTAAAATGTTAGTGAGCGTGTTCATTTAAGTCTATATAACTCGGTTCGTGTGCATGTGTGCGTGCGTGTTTTGGCTCGCGTGTGTGCAATAAATTCCTCACTACACAGGGCGTGAAAGACGCACTCAGAAATATATCAAGGCAAATCAGTTCATACATAAAAACATATTCATACAAACATATATATATATATATATATTCATACACATGCATAAATATATATAGATATATTCACACACACACACACACACACATATATATATATATATATATATATATATATGTATACTAGAATTTTTTAATTTATGCGGATTTTTTTTACAAAACAAGCATTTTAATAGAAGGGAACTGACCGGGAATTGGTAGAAATCTAAAATTTCATTAGTATATAAATGTTATATGCTCTTTAATATGTTGTTACTACATTCGTAATAAATTTTGTTGAGTGTTGGTTGGTTGGATTTGATATAGAGGGCTTCGGAAATTTGACGTTTTTGTTTATTATTTTCGTGATTTAGCACATACAACTTGAGCCCGATATATATAATATATATATATATATATATATATATATATATATATATATATATATGTGTGTGTGTGTGTGTGTGTGCGTGTGTGTGTGTGTGTGCGTGTGTGTGTGTGTTATTTACACTATGCAGACTTTTGTCAACACTTTGTGAGTTATTCAAATTCGAAACGTTTTTGGAGAGTAAGTATTTTATTAACAATGTCCAACTTGCAACTCCTACTATTTAACCCATAGCTGGTGGAGAATAACCTTTCGTAAGGACATTTGTTTATAAGTAAATGTAACTTAATCGACTGGAATTCGAACTCGACTCACAGATTTCTTATTCAAAGCATATAAACATATATAAATGTAAGCATATATAAAATCTCTCTCCGCCTCACTCCGTCTCTCTTTCTCTGTCTGTCTATGTTTCTCTCTTTTTCTCTCTCCCTGTCTTTACACACACACACATATATATATATATATATATATATATATATATATATATATATATATATATATATATATTAGCTGTCGACGTTTTTTTTTAAAAATGGAGGCAGAACGCACAATTTAGAACACTTTTTAATTCTGTAGATTTTTGGGCTATATATTCACACACACACATGCACTCACATACACGTGTGTGTGTGTGTGTTTGTGTGTGTATGTGTGATAAAATATAGTCTTAAGATATATTATATTTATGAGTTAAATTGCTCAATATAGAGTGTATGTAAATATAAAAGTGGACATTTACGTCAACACACAGCGGTACCAGTTTGTCTCATACAAAAAAAGAAAATAAATAAATGATTAAAATAAAATAAATAAATAACTAAAATAAATAATCTAAATTACTAGATAAGTCAACAAATTAAATAAATAATAAACAAATGAACAAACTACGAATGCACACATAAACATAAAAACGTAATAATAACAATCAACAACAAATAATAAAGTAACCAATAATACGAGGGTCATTCAATAAATAAGTTGAAATTTTCGGTATAAGGACTTCTAATACAGATAGAAGCTTACTCTTTTTTATTTATTTTTGTCACTCCTTTTTCACGTGGATTTAATTTCTTTTGCAGATTAAAAAAAAAACTTTGAGAGTTTTGGCGATTAACAAAGATGGCCGACCAAGAAGCATGCTCCAGGATTGAACAGCGGTCAGTTATCAAGTTTTTGGTTGCTGAAGGGTGCAAACCAGTTGAAATTCATAGGAGAATCTCAACTGTGTATGGTGCCACATGTTTCAGCCAAAAAATGTCTAGAAGTGGGCTAAATTGTTTAAAGAAGGACGGAGCAGTGTTGAGGATGAAGACAGGCCTGGGAGGCCTACAGAAGTGAGGTCTGCTGAGGTGATCGAATCAGTCAATGACCTCATTCAGTCTGACAGAAGGGTGACAGTGGATGACATTGCAAGGACTTTGAGCTTATCTGTTGGGACAAACGCAGGGCGGTCATCGGTCAGAAGGAGTCATCTTGCATCATGAAAACGCATGGCCTCACACAGCAGCCCAAACGGTGCAGACCATCAACGAGCTCGGCTGGGAACTGCTCCCTCATCCCCCTTACAGCCCAGACCTTGCCCCTTCAGACTTTCACCTGTTTGGTCCCTTGAAAGCGTTCACGAGAGGCACGAAGTTTAAAAGTGACAATGAAGTGTTGTGAGCGACTGGCTGAGACATCAGTCCAAAGATTTTTACGCTGAGGGAATACAGAAGCTTGTGCACAGATGGGAAAAGTAGTTGCCAGTGCTGGGAGACTACGTTGAAAAAAAGTAAGCTTCTATCTGTATTAGAATACCTTATACCGAAAAATTCACCTTATTTATTGAATGACCCTCGTAATAATGTGTAAAAAGAAAGTTAACAAGCAACACTATAAAATAGCCAGAAAACTGCATTCGGATCCACAATTAATTCTAATCAATAGCCTCTCGGATAATTTGAAACATAACCGTTACCATCCACCGAATAACCTTAGAATGATACAGTAGATAGCCCTACCCATAATGCCCTATTGATCAGTATATATAAATAGTCGAGCCAAAACAACACATATGACCTGAAGATTGCATTCAAGCATGAAACATATATATATATATATATATATATATATATATATATATATATATATATATATATATATGTAGGGGAGATATTATAGTTCTCTCTCTTCTCTTTAATATATATTGATGGGATTTTAAATCCGACTGTTATGGGAAAGGGAAGGTAGAAAAACTATAATGGCAACTATTAATATTTGAACTGAAACTCAGTGCAGAGAGAAAGAAATGATAACGAATTCTTATTGTAACTGGCGTAATTTCGCGCTGGCAATACTTTGTGTCAAATTGGAACAAAAACAAACATTGTATGTTGCCTACAACTAATTCTCCTAGTAACAGTAGAAAATAAAGAGGCTCTAACAATTTCTGTAACACGTCCAGTCAGCTTCGAAAGAGAGAGCAGGGCAGAAAAGAAGGGAGGAAAATACAGCCGTTAGCATTTTTTTTATATCTCCCTTCGAACAAATATGCAAATTTTGACTCCCCTCCAAGCAGATGTGGTTGACTAGAACTCATCTCTATAAAGTTTCTGTGAAGACGAGATAATATCTTTAGTTTTATTTTCGTCACAAAATTCCCTCATTTTTCCCTCTCCAAAAGAGTTTTGCCAAGCTAAATGCACAAAGTTTCCACAATATATATATATATATATATATATATATATATATATATATATATATATATATATATATATATATATATATATATATATATGCAGCAAGAAAACATTCCGTCCTGGGTATGACGATAAACTACATCCTACAGCAAGACCTCTGTTCAAGAGGTCTTGAGGAGCGTGGAACCACCTCTTAATTGCTGGTGTTTCCAGGTTTCCAGGTCCACCCTGACCCAGAGTATTAGCACCTGTTAGGGTCCCAGCTATGGCCAAATAGTTAACCCCAAACAAGGATTAAAACACTATGAAAAAATATGTTTTAATACAAGCAATACATTTTTTGACGGAAAAATATTAACAGCAATACAAATCATTAAATAAACCATTGAGGTTGATATGCTGTAAAACAAAACAAAGCAAAGAAAGAAATCATTTGAACAAGTTTTCTTAAATTCGAACAGGAAGATACAATCAAAAATTAATTCAATTAGATTTATTGTTTACTATTAAAAGTTCAAACTATCTAACCTAATTCTTTTCAATAACTCAGAACCTCAAAAATCTCCTCTATATCTGACAGTGAACTTGGTTTATTGCAGTTCAAGAATTTACAATCCCAGACTACTCACGAAATATTACCCTCTGAATCAGCGTTTCTCACCTTTTCTTCTTTGTGGTCGATTTTCGTGACAAAAAAGTCCAGACCCACATAAGCACAAATAGAAATTCCATGTAACACGAAATACATTTCACTTCTAAAAGCAAAATATAGTAAAAAATATAAATACTAATACCTACACTGCTCCAGATTTTATCAGCTTGTCAAGTTGAACTTTCACGCCTTGGTTCAGTTTCAAACATAAGTTTCCTATCTGTTATGGGAACATACCTATAGCGATAATGGACTCTTCCTGATTCTATAAATACTCTGCCTCTCTGAGAGCGAGAGAGAGAGAGACGAAGAATGAGTTGAGACCTAACGAGTCAAGACATTAGTTCACTCTAAACCAGATTGACAGTTAATACTAACACCTTCAATTTCTTGTATTATATTTCCGTTGTAATATATCTTTGTTATTTACTACTCTTGTGTTCGTGTTGTTCTTCCTTGGTTCTACCTCTTACCATAACCGTGGTGCGAGGATATTGGACCATAACACTATCTTTTCAATCTGCACCCCCAGGCCCATTTAAAAATTTCTCAGATACACTTGTGGCCATAAGGGCAATCATTGAAAATCACTGCTCTAAATCCTCATGGTCATTGTCTTGAGGCATTTTAGGAATTGGTTCCAAGTAGTAGAGAAGCCTGATTTCCAATCCACGTGTTTTCGCATGTCTTTTTATCTTAACTCCCTATCGTCCTCAGTTTGATGGAATTGTAATATTCGACAAAACAGCTGAAAAGATTGATGTTATTATCTCAGATCATGCATCAGCTTGCATTCATATATGTGTCGATTTCAATATTTACCTTGAGGAGTAGTTAATCTCTGAAACAAAACCAATGAAGAAGGTAAACATTATCATGATTTGTCCATCGCATACAAATAGATCCAGATCGTGGATAAAGCCTACTCGTGTTCCTGATATAACTTGGCATCATGCAAAACTCCGAGATCTTTTTCTAACTTCCAGTTCTAACAAATGTTCCGCTGAAGTGTTACCTCCCTTGGTCTCTTCAGGCCACTCGTCGATGAATGCCAAGCTTGATGCCAAGCTTGATGCCAAGCCAAAAGTATCATTCGATGTCCCATTTCACAGAACATTTCAATACACGAATGCTGACTAGGATAGCTTCAAATGTTACGTTGAGGATGCTCCTCTGTAAACACTCTTCAAAAATAGAGACGGATATATGCAATGTGATCGGTCCTGATCTGGTATCTCGTTTACAGTCACCCTCTCACAGACGTGCCGTCGCCTCCCTCTATCTTTTCTACAAATACTTTCACGTTAACTGCTCCGACGAGCTACTTTCGCTGGTTCCCAAACTGCATGAATTTAAGCGTGCTACTAGGTTGGCATCTCAGTCCCACCCTTTCACTGTCGAAACGGTTAAATGTGGCCGTCTTTCTACTCCAGTAGCTTCATGTCTCTCACTTTCCGTCTGTGGATCTCCGTTCCTCTTACTTGCTTCCCTGATAGCTATAATCTTTAATCATTCAAATGCAATGTCAATCGACATCTCCAGATGCTTTGATTTATTTCCCGTCCTTCTCTTCATCCTTTCCTCTATCACGCCTCTTTCTTGCTCCCACTCTCTGCAACCCCTGTGTGCTAGTGGCACTCCCGCCTTGATTGGGTGAAATGCTTTAAAAAAAGATTTGCCAGAAAAGCCTCCCTCATTTCAGAATAGATTCTTTCTGGCATGGAAAGTTTTATAACACGTAAAATATAGTCCGATTAACGTTGGTTCACGACTAAATGTGCTGCTAACCTATTCATCATATCATGGGAAACGGACTAGAAGACATCTTGTCATATTCGGAACTGCAAGCATCTTGTCATATTCGGAACTTCTCAGCCCAGAATGTTTCCAGACTCATCAGAAGTCTTGACTCTATGAAAATCACCAATCTGTATAAAATTCCAGTTCTTAAGAACCTTAGCTCAGAATTATCTCCAGTCGTAGCTAATTTGTTTAACCACTGTTAGAAAGAGAACTATTCCCCAGTTATACGGACGTTTTCAGCTTTATAACCTGATTTAAAGAATACGGGTGTGCGGCTCCATCTCTATATCACCCCATCAACATCCTTAGTCAGCAGCGAACTCACTGAGTCTATTATCAACAAGAAGGTCGTTGATTACCTCAACAGAAACAATCTCATGAAAGAAAAACAGTATAGATTTAATTCCATGTATCCACTGCTGAAGTCATTACATACAGAATCCGCAAAGAACTCGATAATAAACACGCCACGAGAGCGATTGCCTTAGATGTTTTCATAGGCTTTTGAGAATGTAAGACATGGGTGTTGCCACACAACCTCTGTAGCTATGACATCTCTGGAAGAGACTTCACAGTTATGAAGACCTTCCAAAATGGTCGTCATTAATGGCCTGTGTTCTGATGTATGTAGTCTTTCACCACGGACGCTTACTTTCCTCGGTCCTAATATCTTTCTTCTTTATATTAAGGATCGAGCTAGGAACTTAGTCCGATTAAGAAATATCTATATAGATGATAGTACAGTTTATGGGTGCACGTTCAAAACTCTATTTGAGAAAAATCTAGTGGATCACAGCCTGGTAGTTGATCTCTCATCTGAACTAGATCTAGCAGCTTAATGAGTAAGAAACTGCTTTGAAATATTTAATACCTGCAAAAACCAAGCTAATAATATTCTATCATCACCGAGCGGACGCTGCATTTTTTACGGCAGTGATGAACAATTGTCCTCTTAATGAAATTTCTTGCCTTGAACCTCTATTTGGGTTCAAGTTCCCGCGCTATATGTCAAGTGAAATATACAATCCATTGCTGAAGATGCTGGAAAAATGATCGGTCCTTGTGCCGCTCTTGAAAGTACCTGACTCCTACCACGCTCTTTAGAAATGTCGCAGCAGAATAAAAATGGACAAAGAAGGAAGTTCCACTGAGACAGTTTCCTTTCTACTTTGTGGTACAGACTCCCGAGAATGTACTTCCCTGATCACTAAAATCTTAAGCACTTCATATTTAGAATCAGCCCCTTATTTATCCAACATATCCTTATATTTTACAGTAACTTTCTCCTCCTACGTCTATATAACAACATCACTCAGTAACTCTATCTTGAGCGCCTCTTGGGCCTTGTGTTGGGTAAACCTTTATTAAACAATGTCAAACAAAGTTGTTTATAATTTTCTCCTTTCTAAGATTGCATCTCCAATATCAATAATAAAAAATCAGCATTAGTTTCTTCTATTGGCCTCATACTCACCACCCTCATTCGTAAGTTAACTTGTCACCTATTGAAAATCAGTGTAAACTGTGCACATATTGATCGTCAAATGACAGGCAATCAAAATAAAACTTTTAACAAAAGACAAATATTAGTAAATAATACCAAAATACTATATCGTATCCAAAATGCAAACAAGGCAATTTCGAGAGAATTAATCGATTTTACTTTTTAATCAAGCATGTTTTTATTACTTCAAACGTTATTTTAGTGGATACCCGTATTTGAGTAGACGTTTCTTTATTTTTTAGCATTTTTATATTTTAATAAAATCCATTAATTCTTTAGAAATCGCTTTGTTTATGTTTCGGATATGAAACTGAACAGATATGACTTTCGAGAAAATCTGAATGAGTGAATGTGCTTTAAAAGCAAATAAAACCTTATATGAGTGTGAAATTATTTGTAGCCAAGCGGTGCAATCCCGCCAGATCGGAGGGTGGTTTCTCATCCAAAGAGAAACGCTGGTTCGAATCGTGCCTCAGGGTACATTCTCTTTATTAAATTTTATCGAGTGCGCAGGTCAGAAGACAAAATATACACTTAAAGAAAGTAGAATCTACTCAAATACGGTTATTCACTAAAAATAACGCTTGAAGTAATAATATGTATTTGGTGTATTTCAAAAATAAATTTATACTTATACACACACACACACACACACACACACACATATATATATATATATATATAGAGAGAGAGAGAGAGAGAGAGAGACAGACAGACAGACAGAGAGATAATAACAGCGAAAATAGTTGTTAAATACGTTATTTAAATTTTCGATGTTCATGAAAATATGTATATAAACATATATGTATACATATATATTTATATATGGATATATATATATATATATATATACATATATATATATATATATATATATATATATATATAGGCATACACACGCACACGCACACACACACACACACATATATATATATATATGTATGTATGTGTATGGGTGTGTGTATATATATATACATACACACACACACATATATATATATATACACATATATATATATGGGTGTGTGTGTGTGGTAAAATATGGTTTTATGTTATGCTATATTTATGGATTAAAGTGCACAATATCAGGGTTAGAGCTTATGTTCAGATCTCGCTGTTGAGTGTTGATCTCAATGTCCACTTTCATACATATATATATATATGTATGTGTGTGTGCACGCGCGTTTGTATATATATATATATATATATATATATATATATATATATATATATATACATACATACATAGATACACGCACACACACACACATATATATATATATATATATATATATAGAGAGAGAGAGAGAGAGAGAGAGAGAGAGAGAGAAAATATTCTTTTATTCTGCTAAGAGATTCGCTTCAATATTTTAGAATATTTCCTTTCACTGTTATAATTTTTCCGAAATCAGGAATCTCTTTTCTGATCCAGATGTTTCTTCATTTGCCTATATCTGCAAAGCAGAGTACGAAGAAATAGAAAGAGAGAGAGAGACCGAGAAAATAACTGTAAGCGAAATATTGGAAATAAAAAATCGAAAGATCCATGCAATCTTTACGACTCTAACGCACGTTAGTGGAAAGCTTTTAAGACCAAATAAGCCACACTGTATTCTGCTAAAGTGTTGTCTGTGTGTGCGCGTCGAGTCGAAACAAATGCCGTGTCTTATTTAATCAATATGAAGGAAGCAAGTTTGCTGAAGGCCTTCTTATTGACTGGGATATTTAGCACACGTTGGGTGTACAGCTGAGATTAGAGTACCACTGTGATCTGTCTACAAGTTAACTGGTGTCGATAACGTAAATACCGTGGTAAATATACAGTGCGGTCCGATTGCAAAGTTTTAAAATTTCTCTTTTGAGTTCCTTGTAAAGTCAAGGATTGATAAGATGTTCCAAAAATCAATCAACAACCTTGTGCAGTGGACAGCGCATATCGCTGGGCGACTCTCAACCCCGTGATTTGCGGATATTTCTACTTAGAACCGATTTCATAATTTCTTTTCTTCGATGTTACTTTTAGCGTAATGTTATAACTGTTCTGTTCTTTGGCTCTCCGTAAATCTATATTGCCTCCGATCAGCTGAGACAACTGAACGATATACTAGCCGCCATTTTTGTCAAACACAACAAATATGACGACAGTACCTATAACTTTATGGAATGATCAATATAATAAATCTCAGAAGTCCAGAAAATGCCTGGTTTGAATGTAGAAAACTAAGCCGAAAATATGGAATTAAAAGTATATTTAGTTTAAATGATGTAGTTATAAGTAGTGGTGGCATCCTTGCGGTTCGCACAGGTTCGTGCGAACCGATTCTTAAAATTATAAAAGCTTAACGAACTGGTTGTTGGCTTATCCAAAAATAATCTTATATATTTAATAGCCGACAAATAATAACTAAAAGTATGATTAGTATCATTCTTGTAAGTTCTGCGAAGGCTTAAAGATGGTTTTCTGTGATGAACATAATTTATTCTGACAAAAGAAAGCATTTAGAAGTTAAAAATGCAGCAAATCTTCTAGTCATAAATTTGATTGGTCTTCCATTGGATCTTTGGGATTGCAACGATTCAGTTCGAACGTGGCTAAGAAACCATAACACAGCTGATGACATTAGTGTCAAAAAACATACTTCTGAACAGAAATATGTCGAGAACAGAATTTCAGTCTGGAAATATCTTAATAAATGTTTTCTATTAAATTATCAAAATGGTTTAATTCTTTTTTATACTATAAAGTGATTTGTTTCCATCCTCAGATTAAAAAGAAAATGAGCAGAATAAGTTCCTAAAAATGACCTGTCCTTATAGAACCGGTTCCTGGAAATTTGGGATGCCATTATTGGTTATAAGTGTAATGTGTGTTTCATCAAAGATAATTTCAGAATTTAACTTCGTTCAGTATCATATCAGAAAAGGAAGCAGATGCAGGATTGATCTTAAGTGATATCTTAGCTGCAAAACACCCACCTAAGAGAGGAATTAGGGAGGGTCTCTCAGAGACTGCAGACGAGAATGTAAAATCCAGAATCAGAGGAAGGCTCCGGGATAGCGCGCGCACATGCACACACACACACACACACACACACACACACACTGTCTGATGGATACTGACAAAGTAATGAAATGAATAAATTGTTTTTTTAAATATGAGAGCTTAATTCTCGTTAATCGGTACAACGATTTCATTACATAGGCTAATCATTCAAAATATTATTTTTATTTGAGCCTAGTCCTCTTTTCAGGCTGTTGCTTTTAAGTTTTGACATAGTAGAAAACAGGTCACCTTGTGGTATGAGATTTCCGCCAGCAAATATCAAATGCCTGAATCAAATTTAATCTCTATAAGAAACCTTGTCGTAAGAAGAGTTGATCTGTTGTGGTGTCCTTAATTTAGTCTCGTATTTTTATCAGATGTAAATAAAATTATTATCTAATTTATTTAGCAATGAATTTATCTTCACAACGTAATTCACGGAGGCTGTTTCAAATCCGCCAAAACTATAGATAATCAGAGACCAAGCAGAATATCCTTTATCACTCCCGAAAACAGTTACAACATGGCCACAGAATTCAAACCAAGTCAGCTTCAGCAGCCAGTAAGTTATCCTCTACAACTCATTATATATATGCAAAAGATTTTCTCATTCGAACCTACAACTCCGAAGTCCCAAAAAAGGAAACCCCTTTTTTCCTTCGTAACTGAAAGATTCGACATTAACATATTATCTACAGAAGTGGCGATTAGATATATTTTTTGTCATTGTTATTGTTGAGTCTTGACTCAATGTTGAATCTCGCCTATTGCATGGAATAATAATGCAACACAAAATGTACTTAGAACAAGAATGTATTATAACAAGAAAGTGTACACAATAAGTACATATAGGATTTCTGTATATTTCTGGGAAGACGTTCCTGGAGAATGTGTTGACTAGTCGCAGTCGATCAGAGTCTCTAGTTGGATCTCGTGATTCCACTCTTCTTCTCTCCCGTCTTCCGGTATCAACCATTATTTATATAGTTGGTAGTCACCTATGCAGATTAGGTAGATCCCACCACAACACCCCCCTCCCAAGCCTTGGAATCCTTTTGGATTACAAACTGGCTTCTATATGGGATGATGATGGTTATTTCTTTGTAGATCCCCTTTGCATAGTTCATATATATATCTGTTTTTTTTTCAATATCTTTTTCGTTTTGAATTCACGTCCAATGGGTCCGTGAACTTTCGTTTCCTACCGGATCTTCTCGGTTCATGAGCACTCTGCGGAGGTTCTACTTGAAAAGTATCATACATTACATCAATGAGATCTTCCTCCTCATCCGATATACTCTCTTCATGCTCTAGCACGTAGCATTTTTTTAGTTGGTTCTGGTGCCTTTTATGAGTATTCTTCGGCCCTTTTATTATGTAAATCATGTCACCGATTCTCTTATCCACTATGCCTCGCTCCCAGAACTCAATGTTGTTTCTATAGCACTTGAAAAAGACCTTCTCTCCGGGGGTGTATCTTTTTCTAGCTGTATACCTAGTGTTCTTTATTCTATTTCTTCCTGGCAAAAGCTTGTCAAACACTGACTTAACTTTCCTAGCGAACATTAGTTCTGCTGGTGCCATGTTTGATGGTGTTCTCTGGTTAGGCGTGATTCTGTTTTACTTGTAGGAATTGCTGAAGCGCTTTTTCCGTTGGAACTCCTGAGGCTTTCTTCAGAGCGCGCTTTAACGTATCTACAAATCTTTCTGCGAGTCCATTGGATCTCGGGTGATACGGCGGCGTCGTTATGTGGTTAATTTGATATAACTCACAAAATTCCTTAAATTCGTCAGAAGTGAATTGTGTACCATTGTCACTCACAATACACTCTGGCACACCGAACCGTGCAAATAGTTCATGCAAAAAAGTTGTTGTGGTATTGGACGTAGGCTTTTTGCAGCGTAGTACTTCCGGCCATTTTGTAAAGCTATCTACTACTATTAAGTAGTAATAATCTTCTACTGGACCAGCGAAATCAATGTGTCATCTTTCCCACGGATGATCCGTCTTGGGCCATGGTTTGTGTACTATAGGTGGTGCCTTAGCTGCTAACGCACACCCTTTACATCGATGAGCCATGTTTTCGATATCCACATCCATTCCTTTCCAATATACAAAACTTCGCATTAAGCTTTTTGTTCTATTAATCCCCGGATGACCCATATGAAAGTCCCGTAGGATTTTTTTCTGCAACTTTTTTGGTACTACTATTTTCTCACCATTTGCGAAAGGCACGTTTCGTTTCTTTTTAAATATAGGCATAGTATTTTCTTTTAATTCAAATTTAGCTTCAAATTTGTTACATCTTCCAAGACCAGGTGTGAAGGTTTCTGGAAACTTTTTCTTTAATTCATCTTTAATGTCCTGTCTTGATTGCGTATTACTTTCTACTTTTCTGCAGAAAGAGTTTAACGGTTTATCCCACAATTCGAATGTTTCAATAAAATCTGTACCCAACAAGTTTTCTCCATTTCTCAGAATGAAAACTTTTATTTTTTTAACGATCCCATTCACTTTCATTGGAAGTACAACCTCGCCTTCGAAGTTAATTTGCTTTCCAGTTACCGTTCGAGCGAGTTTCGTTGACTTCATTATTGTAGGCCTTTTTAAAATTTTCCATGTTTTATCGTTCATTATTGTTAAATCTGACCCTGAATCGAGTTGAAATTTGATATTCTTTTTGAATATTTCAGTCGTCACATATTTCCTCAAATCTCTATCTGATTTGATATTCGAATTTGTTTGTCTAATTCGGCTCTTGAATTTTTTCGTTTTACAACAAGATCCTTTGTGACCCTTCTTTTGGCACACGAAACATTTCTTATTTCTATATGGGCAATTTACCTCCCAATGTCTTTCGTTACAACGTCTGCAATTATATGGTGGAACTTTTTTATTTTCGTTCTTTTTATTTTCTTGTCTATTATTAAAATACGCTGAATTTTTTCTCCAATTTTTCTCTACTGGGTACTTTGACTGCTTTTTTATTTTTTTAATATAAGCAATACCAGGTTTTTCGATTTTTTGCGACTCTTTCTTTAACTTTACGGCCCGTTGACACTCCTCTGCTAACTTTTGCAGGGTAAGGCCTTGTTCAGATTCGAGTTTAGACAAAACTCTACGTCTTATTTCGGCACTCTTACTGGATACCAGTCCTTGAGCAAAAATTAAACACTTGAATTCTTCAACCGTAATTTCTGCCAATCTGAAATTGGCACAATGTCTATTCACTATAGATGCATATGTTAAGTAATCCTGATCGTCGGATTTAGAAACATTCATGCATAACCATCGCTTATGCCAAAGCGACATATTTGCTCCAAACAGCTCTTTTAGCAATTTCACTGTTTCCGAGAATTCCAATTCAGTTGTTTTTCTCGGTAGAATAAAATCTACAAATTTGCTATGTTCTGCTGTACCTAGCTTTCTTAGTAATAGACTGACTTTTCTTGAATTCGACCAGTTTTCACAGTCTGTGTAGAAAATATCTTCATATCGTTTAAAGTACCCTTCAAACGTTTTTTCTTCGTCTGGCACATAGTTGAAAGTTTCCAGCGAATTAAATATGGTGTTATTAGAATATGAAGAATTTCCCTCATTTGCCTGAAAATTGTTTAATTTCTCCAGTATTAACTTTTGAATTTCCAAAAGTCTTTCTTCTTGTTTTTCCTGATATTCTTGCAGCGCTATTTGTTGTTTTTGTTGTCTTTCATCTAGTTTCTCTTGATATTTATGCTGTGCTATCTGTTGTTTTTGTTGTCTTTCATCTAGTTTCTCTTGATATTTATGCTGTGCTATCTGTTGTTCCCTTATTAATAAGGCAAACTGTTCCTGCTGGGATTTGAATAATTCAGATATGACTTTGGATAGTTCCTCCATTTTTCAGCTGATAGTGTTCATGCAACAAGAAATATACTTTTTAATTTGTGTATCCACTAATATCATATAAGCTGACCAAAAAAATCGAAACAAACGTACGACTTTTTAATTTTATGACTTGCTTTTACATTCACGCCCGTGCTAATCAACTTTGGTATTTTTTTTTTTTTTTTTTTTTCGACTTCTGTTCGCGTATTTCAATGACAACGTCTGATTTTCTTATCAGAGGTAATTCGTCACTATATTGTTGAACAAATAATTTAAAAAAATATTTTTTTAAAGTTTGTTACCTTTCAAAGTCGACACGGTGTATTTGTGCTCCTTTTAATCCATGCATGTGTTTGTAGTCGGCCAATTTTTCTTTTTTAGCGGGTGTCTCGGTGTAGATAATTTTTTAATTTAAAATTACCGTTATTCGATTACGACACCTTTCCACTTTTTCTGAGTGAACGTTCCTTTATGCTTAGTCGTCTTTTAACGAGTTCTACATATCCAGAAGTTTAGAATCCTTCGTCGTTACGTTAACGTTGGACTTTTAATTAATAGTTTTTCTTTTTCAGCCTGGGTTCTTTAATGACTTGTCCCAAATGTTCAAAACTCTCACTATTAATTCTTTCTTCTTTACTTATGGTTCGTTCTACTTCTTTGCCTTTGTTGAAACTTGGCGTGTGGTTCGTTCTACTTTGTGGCCATTGTTGAAACTTGACGGATGGTTCGTTCTACTTCGTCGCCATTGTTGAGTCTTGACTCAATGTTGAATCTCGCCTATTGCATGGAATAATAATGCAACACAAAATGTACTTAGAACAAGAATGTATTATAACAAGAAAGTGTACACAATAAGTACATATAGTATTTCTGTATATTTCTGGGAAGACGTTCCTGGAGAATGTGTTGACTAGTCGCAGTCGATCAGAGTCTCCAGTTGGATCTCGTGATTCCACTCTTCTTCTCTCCCGTCTTCCGGTATCAACCATTATTTATATAGTTGGTAGTCACCTATGCAGATTAGGTGGATCCCACCACAACAGTTATAAAACGCATTTATTAATTATCTAGTCTTCCTTTTTCTTCATCATTCAAAAACTTGTTGCTAATTAAGGATGTTTTTTCCTTCGACTTACAATACTTTATGGAGGTAATTTGTAAATAAGTTTCTGGTTTGGGGATTTCGAAGTCAAATCTATTCTATCGTTTACTGATTCAAGTGAATGGATGAAAAGATTGGTTTATATTATCTGTCTATATTTCTGAGATGAGGTATTATGTACACTATTTACATTATTCGGATTGTCCTCATCTTTGTTACCATATTTATCACAACGTTTCGGCCATTGTACGCTCCGGCCTTCTTCAGGTGTTTGGAATGTCGAACTGAACCCTTTATTTCGCTTGCTGGGGTAGACTGTTCTAGTTCCACGTGCCATGTCTAATGGATGTCAGTTATCAGTTATGTCCTGTTAATTCCCTTCTCCAAGTTCTCCACCGCCTTAACCAGGTATTGAACTCACATCTAACTAACACCTTTATCTATTGTGCCATGTGTCCTGACACAGTGGATAAAAATGTTAGTTAGATCTAGTGACAGGACCCAAAGAGTGTGATTTCAATACCTGGTTAAGGCGGTGGATAACTTGGAGAGGGGAATTAGCAGGAGATAACTGATAACTGACATACATTAGACATGGCACGTGGTTTAAATTAGTTATCAAATTTTCATTTATACCAATTTATATGCGATTTTATGTGAGTCCTGACCTTTAACGAAATTCTAATCTGTCTAACGTTATTACATTTTTGTCTTTTCACGCACATTTGTTCCCGCGTTCTTTCCACGCAAATTTGTTCCCGCGTTCTTTCCACACACATTTGTTCCCGCGTTCTTTCCACTTTTTAAAACAGTCATCCTCTTTTTGAATCGTTATCAGCTGCTATTTTGATTTCTATTTAATTTCTCCCTTTTATCAGCGATTTTAGCAGAGAACGAAATCTAGATTGTTGTTTGTTTGGGGTGGGCAGACTGGTGGGCAGATTTGGTTGATGCAATTATTTTCCCTTAGAAGACATGAGAAACTGGACATTTGCAGATATTCACATAAGCTGTATACTTTCCGCATTGCTCGTGGAATACCCAAATCTGCTTCTATTTTTGTCGATCAATCATTTATACTGATTACAGTTTTTACTGGCTTGACAAATTTGGATGATTGCTTACTGAAGACCTTCTCGAATACGGATCGCTTTCAACGGATTCCCGATCAAGATTGAAAAAACTTAACAAAATTCTCATCCGGGCATATTTCATTGAATTATTCTTTTAATCATTCCTATAGTTTAGGATATACGTCATTTTTCTAGATACAATTTATTTAAGTAAATTTCTTGTTTTTAATTAAATAGTATCAATTACATCTGCCGGCCTAAATGATAGAGAAATTTCGTCGAAAATATACGTTCTCCGACAGGAATCGACCCTCTATTCCCATACAGAAATTGTCATTTGGTCTGACGTGCTATACCACTTAGCTTCAGAGACTTTGATAACCAGACACTAAATGGTATATCACGTTAGATCAAATGACGGTTTCCGGTATAAGAATGCAGGGTCGATTCCTGTTGGAGAAACTATATTTTCTACCAAGTTTCTCGAATATTCAGGTCGGTAAATATAATTAATATTGTTTAATTAAAAACGTGAGCATTTACTTAAATAAACATATCTATAAAAATAACGTATAAACAGAAGATATATATATATATATATATATATATATATATATATATATATATATATATATATATATATATAGTTGAAAGGATATGAGTTCGTGACCGTCTAAGGATCGCATAAGCGTGAAACCGACAGCCACAAACTCATATCCATTCAACTACATATGTTAGATCTATCACTGATATTCAGCGCTTTCCAATAAGCACCGCATATATATATATATATATATATATATATATATATTATTTTTTATATTTTTATTTATTATATGTGATAAAAATATTTTGGGAGTTTCAATAAACATTCATAGTAATTCATCGTGTCTAGAAGAATCCTCAACAGAATACAGAAGCACTGGACGGCCGTTTCATCCTTTTGGGGACTCCTCAGCAGTGCACATCCACTACCCGGACAACGCAAACGTTATGCCACAGGACCAACGGGCTTCGGGGCCGAAGAAAGGCCTTACAAGTCTTGATATTGCGCAGCTACTCACTAAATATATACAGTGGAACCTCGGTTCATGAATTTAATTCGTTCCTGAAGCCCGTTCGTAACCCGAAATGTTCGTAAACCGAAACTATTTTTCCAACAGGAATCAATGTAGATAAAAAAGTTACAGTACAATAAAATTGGAAAAGAAAAGCACGGCACAATACACGAATGTATACAACACTGCGGTTTGACTCAGAAATTATTCCGTTCGTGTTAACCGAAATTTTGTTCGATAACCGAGGCATTTTGATTTCGAATTTTCTGTTCGAAAACCGACTTGTTCGACATGTGAGACGTTCGATAACTGAGGTTTCAGTGTATATATATATTAAAGAAAAACGAAAACGTTGGTGGAACCAACGGACAAATCGTCAAAAGAGCTAAAAAGCCTTAAACAATATAAAATCTCGAACAAGGACAGCAATTAAAAAAAAACAGAAAAAGACGTAATGGCAAACACCTACCTACTCAGTAAACTAAAGGGCATATATACATATGTGCGTGTGCAAGGTTCAAGTAAATCGAATGACGTGCCAAAAATTATGATTTCGTAAATGTAATGGTAAATGGTGCCACCGTACGAAGACGTTAAGGAAATGCCCAGGCCCTTATCAGTTGTTCTAACATCTGACGAACTAGCCTGAACACCAACTTGCGTGTTACACCTTGAATTATCAAAGTTCGAATGAAGTATGATAGTTGGCACTAGGTGGACAGAATATTCAATTCAACGTTAGAGAACGAACATACAACATCAACAAATCCAAAAAGACAAACACCACCAATTGCACTTCTAACAACAGCACAACATTCATAATCCTATCCTCTAAGACTCTTGTAAATAAATCAGTCATCCCTGATACTAAGATCTTTACCACCACGTCGAAGACAATCGGAGATATGATTAGGAAGATAAATAAATCCAGCACCAATTCGGATATCAGTTCTTTTCAAATTGTTTACAATGTAAAAGAATTTGTCAGGCATCACAAGATCTACAAGCCCGTGTCTAGCAACATAAAATATATTTACGTTTAGGCAACAATTCAAAAGCTCTCGTAATACACGGGAACAAAACTGGCTATAACTTTGATTTTACTAAGGCCATCTTAATTAAAAAAATATAATTATTTACGAAGAACGTTGTCCGAGAGCCTACTAATAACAATATTACTAACTATAAACACACGTCAAAGACTTTATATTGCATCACCAACCTTTATTGAATCCATTCTTAAAGAATTTAACTTATAATTATCTAAAATAAACGATATGTACGTAAAAACGTTCCCAAATCAACATGCGAAAATCCATAATGTTTAGTAGATATACATGAATATACATTATCATCTATATCCCATATAAACAAACTAGAAATGTTATACACTTGCATAAAGCAATATTTACGGTTTTGCAAGTAGGCTTTAATTCTTGAAACTTGTGATGGACGCGTCCTCTCTCCTTGAATTCGGAACGCAACAAATTATACTGATGTTGCTTTAAAAAGTCGAAAGTACGTGAAACATGCTTACCAATGAAAATCAAACAACACAAAAGTAAAAATTCCAAAATTTATTTCTTTTTTTGTCTACACATCTCACTTTCTGATGACGCTTTGATAAAAGGAAAACGTTTTTTATTTATTCTTTGACTTTCCATTCTGTCGGATTCCGATCCATAATTATTCTACATTCTAGCCCAAGTAACATTATATATATATATATATATATATATATATATATATATATATATATATATATATATATATATATAGCAATTTCTAAGAAATCAATGTATTTTTATTTTACTGATTTTTCCGACTGTCCTAAAAGTTATTTTGTGAATACCCATGTTTGAGTAGACGCTCATTTCTTTTTTTTTTTTAAACGGTGGGAATTCCATCTGGTGTCCTGGGAATTCAAGAGACTTAATAAAAAAAATGTTCTCTCTGGCGTAAGTCGAAGCTGTCGTCTCCCTTTGTAAGAGAAATGACGATCTGATCCGGTGTTCTCCCTGTGGTTGAACTTTCTAAATCTCTCTGAATCACACGATAGTTTCAGCTACAAAGCAAGTTCGAACCTTATCAGAATACATATTTTCTTTAAGCCTCTCTTTTAAGTAAACGTAATTAACCCTGTTTAAAAGAAGAATCCGGTGCTTCTACTCAAAAACGGGTATCCACAAAATAAAAATATTAATAGTAATATATATATATATATATATATATATATATATATTATAATTACCTGAACTGGCGCCTGCCCTCTATAAATTATACAAGGAGTCCTGTTTTCCTGACTGCTGGAAGTCCTCAACCATTGTTCCTGTCTTTAAGAACTCTGGTGACCCCTCCGACCTTTCCAATTACCGTCTCCTACCCCTCTTCGGCAAAGTCTTCGAGGCCATTATCAACACCGAAGTGATTAATCATCTGATATCCCATGATCTGCTCTCAGACAAGCAGTATGGTTTCCGCTTTGCCCGATCTACTGCCGATGTGCTTACGGCCATCACTGAATTTGTCTACCAAGCTATCCATAATAACGGTGAAGCCGTGGCCTTTGACATCTCCAAAGCGTTTGATAGAGTTTGGCATGCCGGCCTTCTTCGCAAGCTCCAGGGTTATGGTATCACATGTCGATTGTTTGACCTAATACAATCATTCCTGTCAAACCGGGAATTGAAGGTCGTTCTCAGTGCATTCATTCCAGCTCCTATCCCACTAACGCAGGTGTTCCTCAAGGCTCCATCCTAGGCCCTACTCTGTTCCTCATATTTATAAACGACCTTCCTGACGCCATAGACTCCCAAGTCGGCATCTACGCTGACGACACCACAATTTACTCCTGCCTCAAACACAAATCTAGTGATGCTGACAAAGTTAACCTGGCAGCTCAAATTGAAAAGGACCTCTAATCGGTTGTGAACTGGGGCGAGAAATGGATGGTTAACTTTAACGCCTCTAAAACAAAACTGCTCTCTATTAACCACCACAAGGATCCATCCCTGCATTCCATTAGAATGTCTGAAGACCAACTTCTCGAGAGATCCTCTCTGCGCTGCTCGGTCTCACGCTGTCCGCTGATCTGAGATGGAACAAATACATCGAGTCAGTTGCATCATCCACCGCAAGGAAAGTTGGTTCCCTGTGCCGAGCCAGGAATTTTTTCTCCCCGAAATCGATCCTCCAAGTCTATAAATCGACCATTCGCCCTTGCATGGAGTATTGCTGCCATATATGGTCTGGGGCCTCTGCTGCTTGCCTCAGGGTTCTTGATAAGATCCAGAGACGGATATGCAATGTGATTGGCCCTGATCTGTCATCTCGTCTGCAGTCGCTCTCTCACAGACGCGATGTTGCCTCGCTCTGTCTTTTTTACAAATACTTTCACGGTAATTGCTCCGAGGAGCTGCTTTCACTTGTCCCTAGGCCTCGTGAATTTAAACGTCCTACGAGGCTGGCATCCCGTTCCCACCCCTACACCGTTGAAACTGTTAGATGTAGACGTCTCTTCTACTCCAATAGCTTCATGTCTCGCACATCTCGCCTATGGATCTCCCTTCCCTATTACTGTTTCCCTGACAAATACAATCCCCAACGGTTTAAGTGTAGCGTCAATCGACATCTCCAGTTGCCTTGATCTATCCACTTCCCTTCTCCACATCCTTTCACCTTTTTTTCCTATCTGCTCTCGCTCCAAATCTTCTGTAACCCCCTTGCCTTGATCGACCCACTGTCTTTCTCTTTCTCCACATCCTCTCCTTTACCACTCCTATCTGCTCTTCCTCCAACCCTTCTATAACCCCTTGCGGGATAGTGGCCTCCAGCCTTGCTTGGGGTGATACGCATAAAAAAAAATTATCATTTTTATTATTATTATTATTATTACAAATACTATATATTATGACATTTGTCGGAGGACGAATATTTTCTATGAAAATTTCTCGGACATTCAGGCCGGTAAATGTTATTTAATACTGTTTATTATAAACAGAGCATTTACTTAAATACGTGTATCTATAAAAAGAATGTTAAACATAAAAGTCTTTAAATACTATATATATACAAAATCTGGGTTTGAATCTCACTATGGTCGATTTGTTAGGAAGGTGATTTCTTTCTGGTATCACTTTGAGGAGGTGATTACAGCGTCCGACACAACTGAGTAGTGCCTGAAGACCATACCTCGTGTTGACCCAAGCCACTGGAGTGAAATTGGGGAGATGGTAAATTTCGGCTGTCGATGGTTGTGCTGGCACATATTCACGAGTCATGATGATTGAACATTTTAGCGTACTGGCCTTATCCTAGTTGGCTATCACGCCAGATGATTTGATCGATCCTTGAAACTGTAACTAAGGTCTTCTGAACATGGCTGTAATATCAACCGAAGATAAGCTTTGTGAGTATTAGAAACGAAAATGTCCCTAAACAGGCGTCCGCAACATAGATTGGCTAGCCGCTAGGCAGATGAATATGCCCGAAAACGAGAAGCTCATCATTATTTTTGTCGTTGTTGTTGCTGTTATTCTTAGATGTAGAATTTACTATGGAAAGTGTCACACCTAATCTATTCCCTGTAACGAAGGAATAATAATTCGATTTTACTCCTAATAAGTTACCAACAAAATTTTCTTGTAATGTTCGCTCAGAATTAGGAATAAGGTTTGCGATACACCTGTTTACTAAAGAATTTGACACAAATTATTCGGGCAGGCCATAGCCGTGATTAAAAAATAACTCAGGTATCCATGTTTCACGGTTCCCCTAGCAACAATTTTACCCTTTCTGCCATAGATTGCCCTTGTGATATAAATACTAATGGCATCTTCTTAAACGAATACACCTCAAATGATTGAATGTTCACACCAGCTCATACTAATTGGTACTTGAATAGTTCTGTGCTATCATAAGAAATGCCTTTCTGAGTATTGCGTTCCAATGATGTCAGCTTTCTGCTTTCTCGTATAATCAAGTAGACAAGCATTCGGAGCAGATTAGAGAAAAACGTTAGGACACACACACACAAATATATATATATATATATATATATATATATATATATATATATATATATATATATATATATATATATATATATATATATATATTTGAATGTTCATGATTAACAAGTTTATATATATATATATAAACTTGTTAATCATGAACATTCAAATGTCAGATATGTATACGTCTAATTCGTCCATAATATTTATTGGCATAACAATTACAGCAAACGTCCGTACACACACAGATGCAGATATACATATATTCATTTACATTATAATATATGTATTATATGCACATACTATATTTGTTTATTACACCGACATTAAATAAAAAATATTTTTTAAGATCAGCTTAATACCTCATGAAATAGAATTACAAAATTACGTTTTTAGTGCATCTTTCATTGTATACGTACATTTTACGTTTACAAGAATATACACACGATACACTACAGGATAAATATTTGGATCAACCCTGCATGTCGTTAAAATGTGATAGTTTTGTATATTTTTTTAAGTAAAAGATAACATTTCAGTAACTACAGTGTATTTAATTTTATTTTGACAAAAAAGAAGCACTTAAGTATAAAAATTATGAAATCAGCACCATATTTTCTTTTCGTCGATAAAATCACCACCTGCCTTAATTACTACTAAAAAATCTCTTGGCATTCTTTCCAACAATTTTTTTTAAGTAGATGTCTTACCTTCCATTGCATTCTTCAAGCACTAAAAAAGCTCACTCTCACTCTTTGGGTATTCTCTTCAAACTTTCCTTTCTAATTCAATCGGGAGAGGTCAAGAAATTGAGGTGGCTAAGTCATAATTTCCAAACTTTTGTTCCTTTTTTTTGTTTACTAGTGATAATTTTGGCATAATTTAGAAGAGTGTTTTGGATTGTTATCCTTTTGAAAGGTGATTTTTCCAGTTATGCGTAAACCAGATGGTATATCATGTCTTTGCAAAATCGAGTGATTTTTTTTCCTTTTCTCATGATTCTCTGGACCGGGATCAAATCTCCAGAACGTTTGGTAATCTCAGAAATTCTATTGAGAAGTTAATAATGAAACAATATAAAATGTTTCTCAAAGAAAATATTAATAATTTAGCAAAATTGTGAACAGGCGAATCTAAATTTGAAATTGTTTAGTAGTAAGAGGAGCATGGAGAAAGACTGTATATTCTAAAGTTTAAAAAAATATCTCACTTTACGGTGTTTAAAAAATGCAGAGCGGTCCCAAACTGTTGTCTCTCATGTACATGGAGTGTTATGTTAGTAACGTGTAATAAGAATACGAGACTGAATTTTCCACACGAAAAGTAAAGGTTTATTCATTTCTGGACACTATCAAATTAACGTCAGCCGAATCAAGGGTATGCGGTTTCAGGTCTTTCTTCGAATATTCGATATTTTTGTGAGAGTGCGATCAATTCTCTGTCTTTCCTCATAGGGTGGAGATTTATATGATTTATATAATTAGGTTCCTTTGTTCATCCATCGACATCCTTTGTGTGCTGATTCTGCCCTTAGTAGCTCTGAGGTCACCTTCCTGGTGGCGCGTGTGAACAAAACTTATCTCTTAGGCTTAATCAAATACATATTGAGGTCTCTGCAGATCAACTGTTCTAAGATCAAACTTCCTGATATATATCAAATTTGATTCAGTTCATTCGTGGTGTGAATCACATACTACATAGAGATGGAATAATGAAATGTGAGTCTTAACATTGACGATCAAATAAAGTTTCGCACCGAACAAACTCTAAGGATGCTCATACAACATAAATGACCCCCCCTCTCTCTCTCTCTCTCTCTCTCTATGTGATTGTGTGTGTATGTATGTTCGTGCGCGTGTGAATATATCTACCATTTCAGCTTTTAAATCCGCACACATTTACTGTAGAAGTCATTTGTTCCAGATTAGTTTGTAAGTGAAGGCTGTGTTTTAAGAAGAAATATGAGGCCACATGTAAAAGCAATCAACCTTCCATGTCTTCATCGACACTTATGTTTCAGAGGATTCCGAAGTGACATAGACAAATTCCATACGCTGGGCATCAATTAAAAAGAACTGAAACTCCTATTTGTATTTATGTATCAAATTTCTGCATTTTTTGTTCCGTCGCGTAGATTTACAAATACACGTGTGATTGGTGCATGCTTCGGACTAATCATTTGTTGAAGAGCAGACAAACTCGATCTTCCAAGAAAACATAGAAATGCCTAATCTGATGAATGTTGTGAAACTGAAATCATTACTCGATCATAGATTTTGCATAGACTTTTTATCTTTATAACTAGTTCTGCCGCATGGGTGGACATAAATTATCTCCCATGTTCTTTTTACAAACATAAAAAACAATCATATTTTCATTCTTTTTGGGGGGTGGGGGGAACTCACTTTGACATGGTACAATGGTTAGCAATCTTGTCTCGATAGATCATTTATGATTGAATAATGAGTTCGATCCTCACTAGGTGCCCCATAATTTCGGCCTTGTGCCACATCTACATTTAGAAAATCATTTGGGCAACTCGACGTGCTGTAATGGTTAGCAAGCTTGTCTCGCTAAATCAATTACGACTGAATAGTGAGTTCGATCCGCACTAGGTGCCCCAGACTCTTGGACTTGTGCCATATCTAAACTACGCTTAGAGAATTACCATTTCATTTTATGTAACTATTCATTTTGTGAACACTATTTCATTATTTTGAGAATAATTAAATTTTCATCTACATTATACCATTGTCAAATAATTTCGCTTGTTCGTGTGTTACGTCCTGCTATTCTTCTTCTTCTGTGTACCGTGTTCCTTCAAGACGTTGGCGATCATGGTACTCCACGATTTATAGGTCTTCATAAATTTTGTTATTTTGTTATCTCTCCTAAACCCTGTTCTGCCACACCCTTCTACTCAAGCTCGCTAGATAGGTTATACGTTGTTTTTCCTTTGCCCCTCTTACCTTCAATATGTCCTTTGAGTGACAAATTTTCTAAACCCTCTTTCCTTATTATGTGTCCTAGAACTTTCAACTGTCCTTTTCTAATGTTAAGTATAAATGTCCTTTTGGTTTCCATATTCTCTAAAACTTTTTCGTTGCTCATATGTTCGGTGCATAGAAAAATGAAGAAAAAAAATATTACCAGCAATACGTTATTACCAGCGAAATATTTTTGAAAAAAATATTACCAGCAATAAAAATCTTGTTGGCATTAAATAACCCATTGAGGTTGATATGCCGTAAAACAAACCAAATCAAACCAAACCAGTATTATTCAAGTTTTATTGATAATTATCCTCCATTAATAGAATATGCATTAGGTGGTAGTCAGGTGACACATGACAGAAATAATGATATAAATAATAAAAGTTTTTAAGCTAAAATATTTACCGATGCAATCGTGGATTTTATAAGGGTATTTTATAGTTGGGGAAATCCAAGGAATCATTAAATTAAAAATTACGACTGGCGAAAAAATTCAAAACACGAAAAACCCTGTAATTTTCACGGCTACAGCTACTTACAAAGTTATGAAAAATTTCCTCGAGATTTATCAAAACTAGTCTCATACGATAATTACTGAATACCAGGCCTCCATCTTTTCCCTTCGACCTTGTGCCACAAAAAATGTATATCATTATAAAGTAAAATCGCTTCTCGGGCTTTTTTACCGGGACCAAACTGTTGTATCTGCCCTTGGGCGAATAAAGTACATTTCATTTCTCAGCTGTGTCTCTGTTCTCGGACAGAGCGCAACTGAAAATGTAAAAGAGGTTCTTGGTCTTGGGAAACAGCTGCTCGCGGTTATAACTCCCTCGCTGCTATAAATCGACTGTTGCGGAAGCTGGGCTCTTTTGGGATCTGGCCTGAGCGCCCCGCATTAAACTAACCTTGTGTCATATCCTGACAGCGTGGGGCGGCAAAATAATACAATCGTTTCTCGGCCTTTTGGCTAAGATCAACGTGTAGCATCTGTTCTTATCAGCTTAATCTCATTCTCTCTTTCTATTTCTTTCTTTCTTTATTTATTTATTTCATTTATTCTCTCACTGAAACCAAGAATTGCCTTTTTTCCCAACTTTCCACGCGATCAAAACAGAATAGTCCGTTATTTATGAGGTATTGACAGGAGATGTTAAATACTTATATCTTCCCTTTTTTTTCTTTCTTTTTCTTTCATTCATTTTCTCGCTGAAAGCAAGTAGTGTTCTTTCTCCTCTTTCACGCGGCCAAAATGGAATGGTCTGTTATTTATGAGGTATTGACAGAGCATAACGGTCGTGCTAACTAACAAAGGAAGGGACAAGCACAATTATAATAGGATAATAAATCAAATAGTTATACTAAATTGCTGTTACCAAATATTTTATATTCGACTTTTAAAGTGAACTCAGAATTTACTAACAGACTGACTTCATAAAATATAATTCCGAATTTAACTGTGTAATCATTCTGATTGTATGGCACCTGTCAGAACTTATAAATGTGATAGCAACTGTTGTTATCATTCCCTGGGGTCAGTAATTATAGCGATTAGATCCCCCATAACCTTACTATATTCAAGTGACAAAATAAAATCAAAATGGTTGGTTCTTTGATATCGTTTCAAATTAGGTTTGTGGCCCTCATCTGAACGTATCGTATGTTATGTAAAAGTTGCTATTCCCTCCGAGGTAGATGTTTATACATCCAACTGTCAGACGGTTCTTTTCCACTGATAAATCGCATACCTTCGCCCTCGGCTAGGAGGTCATCTCTGTGCCTGATTTCTTTGAAGGGCACTGAATACAAAGTCTATTTTGGCATAATCTGCAATAAGCCCAATACATACAATAGTCAGTATTGCTGGCAACCATCGATAGGTTTTACCCACCTGTCATTTGTTTATCTGTTAGGAAAACTTAAAATGATTAAATATCAATTTTTTAAATATTTATATGCTATGTACCTTCAGGACCTAAGCCATCATAACACTTCCCACTTTCTTTTCCCTTGTTGCTCAGAGCAATATATTATTCTTTACTATCTATATTTGCATCTGATTTTCCATCCGTTGGTGGGAAATCTTTAAGTTTGTTACCTTTAGAGTAAAAGTCTCTTGTGAAAAAGTATACGACGAACTCTCGAATCTGATTTTCATTGGAGAAAGTTTTCCTCGTGAAAGCGTTTTGCAGCAATCGTAGAAAACTAATAATCAGTTGTTATCAGGTCAACTGAAGATGGCAGCTGATGTAGAATCAAAATCCAAACATTTCTCCTGCGTTATTTTATTTTTAGTCGGTAGGATGTCGAAAGGATCATGAATCGGCCATTTTGCAGGTGGAACCACTAAATAGCTAAAATAAATAACTACCATCGCCTCATCATCATTATTTCTTATCACTTTTGTAATTTTCAACATCAAGTCCCATGCCGTGACTTTTGTTAAACCTATTTTATTGTGTGTTTATATACTTGGAATGGTTTTTTTTCTTCTCTTGTGTCTTATTTGACAGGTCTGCATGACCAGATAAAGCTAAATTATTTACCACCTGAACAATTATTGCTTTATTTTGATATATACATATTCGTTTTGTGACATTAACTTCGAATAAAGTGTTTGGCTTGAAATATATGATGAGAGAAAAAACAAGTTGCCACATAACATGAACAAATTTACAAATTTTCCCCAAACAATAGCAATTTTGTTCCCACATATTTTTCAAACAAAACCTGCATCACGAAGTGTCCACATGGAAAATAATGCAAGTAACGTAAAAGTTCCTCATATATGGACGTATGTATGTGAATAATTTTTATCCGATTACTTGGCGTTCTATTCTTAAATTGGGAGAAGTCCCCCTGGAAATTCGACAGGAAATAATATTGTTATGTTTCTTATTGCTGTCGAGAAGAGATCTGGTAATATTAAATTTTCCAATTCTATCATTTCAATGTTTCTAGCATCTTTACTATTTTTATTGGTAATCTGCATAATCCTTATTTCGCTATTTGTTTTTCTTCCGGTATATTTGCGACGAACATCCGCCTACGATGAATCCTTGAAATTTAAGTACAAATATTTTAAAAGAATCTAGAATCATTATTCATTTTAACCACAGTATATACTTGAATATAGTGCGATATTTTAATGATTAGTATTTTACGCAAAAGAGCGGGGGCGCACTATACACAGGCAAATTTTTAAGAGGATAAAAATCATGCATTTTCGGTGACCGTAAACTTGGTAGAAATAAATTCTCACATTACCTTTGACTAACCTTAAAGGTACAGGCAATACGTCAACAATGTAAACACTTGCGAAACGAAGATGAATTTAAATTTGAGATAGGAAAAATCTATTAATTTTTCATTGATATACTGTATTTATTGATTCTAAGTGTCATACAAAGTAGATAAGGCTTTACTCGTCAAAAAGGGGAAGAAGCTCTGGCTGCGTAAGAAACAGGTCCAGGGTGCTACCTTTGTCGCCATGAATGAAAACAAAAGTAAGGTATCGTATCAGATATTTTACGGTAAGTGGTTTTTCTCACAATTTCGAGGTTGCTTTGTGCAAAAAAAGAATGAATATCATTTATTTGCTATAAAATATGTACTGGATGATGCCTTGTACTGCAATATTTGACTATGGTAGGCCAACTAGTACTGTTCAGAAACTGGAGTTGCATTATGAACGAACTGTATGAAAAAAACAGGTTTTTTTAAAAGAATTCGGGAGTCGCACTATACCTGAAGTACACTTATACAAGAGTATATATAATATTACATTTATATAATTAAATTAGTTAATATTTGATTTTCGACAACTGACACGTTTACACTCATTAAAAGCAGTGTCAAAGAGATGTCTGTTTCAATCAGACCTGACTTTGGTATAGCCGGAAGAAGTGATTTCTGTGAGCTATAGCAAGTAGATGAGATCAATGATCGTGGTTTCACTTGGTATTTGCAAGCTGGAATGAAAGCTTCGACGCCAGCTTTCACCCAGGAAGAGATTTCAGTGGCACATTTCTGAACAAGATTACTAGAAATATCATTCCAGGGGACATCGCGAAGGAAGTCATGAAATGAGTCCCAATCAGCGCATTGATAACAGAAAGAAATCCTGTTAATGGGAGTTTTGTGACTGGCAGGAGAGTGGAAATAGATATCTATAGACAGCACCACATGATCGGAGTTGTCAAGGAGACAGATATGCAGCGCACGACAGGAGTCCGAGGTGGAGATAAGGAAGAGATCAAATAATAAAGCGTGTCCGTCAGAATTACTGGGGAAACGTATGGGTAAATCTACTATTTATGTAAGTGATTGCGTCATGGAGAAGTTCAAGATCTGAATACCAGTGAGGTCACTGACATTAGAGTGAGTAAGCCACATGACGTGGTGGGCATTGAAATCGCCGAACACAGATATGAGAGAATTAATAAAAATTGCCTGTACTTAATAGCATGTGGTTGTACGTGTGTTCAAACGATGTTATAAGTGCTTGGACCATATCCATATTTAATTAAACGCTATGAATAGAATTTCTCGATCCTAAGAGGATCATTATGATATCCATACATAATAAAGTTACAAGTGGCAATATGTGCTAACTTTTCGCAAAATCTAGTTAAATTCATCTACTTGAGAGAAAGTTCAACCATACGACATCTGAAATCATTTCTTAAACCGAAGTATGTCTATGCATGTGTAATGTTAATGCTGTAAGGACGAATAAGAACACGAAACTAATTTGTCACATACGTCAAATTATTGTTTATTCTCCACCGTTTATTAATATCGGGTGTGTGGCTTTGGGAGCTTTCTCCGAATGTAGATCATCCCCGTGTACACTTCTTAAGTGCAGCTATATCGATTACGCGTTAATTGTCGGGAGCAGCTACTGGTATCAGATGAAGGACGAATTTGCACCTGGTCGTTATGAGGTTACATACCAGTTTAAATCTCTGAAGTACCTGACTTCACTGATGGTTTGATATGACACCGAGTGCAAAGTTTTCTTTTGTATCACTTACGCTTAGACTAGTAGATATTGGGATCGCCATATATCAATTTTCTCTTGGAATAAAATTTCTGTATTGCCATAAAATTCGATTCAGACCTCTTTTTTCACCAAAATAAGGCAATAAATCCACTAAAATGGAAGATGTTTCTAAGTGTGAAAGAATATAAAAAAACAGCATCACTAAGAAGAAAGAACAATAAAAGAACAGGAATTAAGAAGATAACGATTGGCATTGCATTTACATTTTAGATGATTAAAATTGACCGGGAAGCAAGAAGCAGGAAGAGAATTCCACTAACGAGAAGTGCAAGAGAAGAAACTGTCAACATAGAAATTACGCTTACATCTAGTCATTTCAATTTTAAAATGATGCAACTTAGCTGACAATCTAGTGCTGTATGTAAAAGCATTTGATAAAGTGCATTACAAAGAACTGTTGGAAATTCTAGGCAAACCTGATTTCTTTGGGAACGATATTAGAAGGATACAGAACGTATACTAGGAGCAAATCACTTGCATGCGGAGAGAGAGAACTAAATTCGATAAACACACAAAAAGAAAAAAGGAGTTTAAGAAAAGAATGTATATTCTTGCCGGACTTATCCAGTGTAAATTGAAGCAAACCTCTGAGAACCAGAAGTCCTACCAGGATTCATTATTGGCGGTCACAATCTTAACAACATTAGGCATGCAGATGACACAGTGATGTCAGCAAAAAAAAAAAAATACCCAATATGCGAATTACAAATTTGAGATACTCAAATTAATCAAGCACAAAATATTTGATATCTCGGAAGTGTTTTAAAAGAGGACGAAAAATGCGACACCGAAATCCGAAGACGCATTGGGATAGGGAAAGATGCCTTCCAAAAGCTAAACAAAGTATTAAGAAACAGGAAAGTTTCATTAGAAACGAAGAAAATAGTACTTAACCAAAGCTAAATTACGCTTAGTAAGTAACGATACATTGTAAGTAAATAAATATTTTATACAGGTACAGTAATCTCATGGGAATTTCTCAAGATATCTTGATTCGATTTTTTCCAATACCAACGATGAATATTTGATGCAGCTATTGTTGCTGCCATATTTGAAAGAAGAAATACGGCAATATACATTATTAAAATGTTGTTAATGTTTGGTAGCTCGCTGACCTAATTTCTACTCGTTTAATTGTTAGGCGAACGGGAGTTACTACTCTGGGGCCGTAGAACTTTGGCTCGGGCGAATGAACAACGCACATACAATATTTGCAACACATTATCGACACTGATAAGCACAAAGCAAGATGACGGCAGGTCGAAATCAACGGAACACAATTGGTGACAAGAATTGGAATATGTAATAGTGAGAATGACGGAAAATTCTTACTATATAGAAAGTTAGTTTGAATATATATGTACTTTATTTATACTATATAAATTGTTCGGACTGTTGTCCCAATTTTTATTATCATATTCATGGCGTTTCGGCCGTTGTACATTCCGGCCTTCTTCATGATCTGTCAATATTTCTGAAATGAGGTATTGTAACTATTTACACTATTTACACTGTTCAGACTGTTGTCCCCATTTTTATTGTCATATTCACGGCGGGAAGGAGTGAGTGTGGCGAAGCAAAGTGATAGAACACTGCAAAGATGAGAAGATTTAAGAGTGTTAAATGAGAAAGGGTGAAATTTTTAGCAACACTGAATTTAGTAATAGACATCTACAAAGAAAGTAACAGAAAAATGAAAGCCTCTTGAAAGGGGAAACAAACATGAAAGAATGAAAAGTTCTTATACGATAAATAAGTGTACCTTCAATACATTTTGCCCTTGATAAGTTGCTTTCACTTTTAATTAAAATATTCTTCTTTGAGTCGAAATTAGGAGCAGTTAAACTAAAAAAAACAAATTTATTATGGAGAATATGTATTGGAAGTGTACTTCCTTCGGCATCTTCTACGGTAAGTTTAGTTCAGGATAGTTGAATATATTTCATTTCTTAACAAGAAAAATAAATTCTGCTATTACAATATAGGATTTAAAAAGAACAAATACAATTTACAAATAAATTAGTGCTGATCTTCTAGTAATTATAACCAATAGTATTTCTAGCATGTTATTTATTATCATAAAGACACCAAGTCGATTATACCTTATACTTATATATTAGATTATACACACTATACATACGCAAACGCATGCGCAGACACACACATACATATTTATACAATGCGGTTGCTGGAGAGTTGTTTATGACCTTATGTTTTCAGCTTGCGCAATCTTCAAAAAAATCATTCCGATATCATTAACAGTGAAAAAAGAAACGGCAGAAATAAAAGTAAATGTTCACTAGATGGAGTTTGCAAAGCTGAAGGAGTAATTTATAAAGCAGAAGTAAAAGATACAAATGGCCAGAGCATAATATATATTTGATTTTGTAATTAAATTAAAAACATTAGTTCCATTTCATCCTCAAGCGAATTTTGGAGTAACTTATTTTTTAAATTTACTGATTTTAAAGGCACAAAAAAAAATCATAATTCACTGTTTCCAAGGATACAGAGAAATCCAATCATTCAGACAAGGGGTGGTAGCGTGTTCATTTTTATTAACTTTTGTTGTATCAGTTATTAGTTACGTTCGAAAAAGGGGTTATGTTTAGGTAGGGTAGGGATGTATTTTTCAACGAATTCTGACATCCGTTAAATGCATGTCGCCTGGGTTTTTTTTAAATTTTATTGTTAACGGCAAAAAATTCTTACGGCATTTTTCTATTTGTATACTTAAAGATTTTTGGGGGATGATTAGGTTAGAATACGTTTTGTTTAACTAGAATTTTAAAATATTTTCATTTTTAACTAGTCTGTTTTTATTTCTATTTTTCCATTGTCTAAAATTTTTGGCTCTGGTATAAGTGTTTGTTTAAGATATTAGCATTATGTTTTTAAGTTGTCAGTACATTTGTAACTTAATTTTAGTGTATTTTTATTGAAAATAGTACTTAGTTTATTATTACTAGAAAAATGCTTGACTATTAATGCGAAGAATTTTTGTCCTAATTTGTTCTTTACCATTTGGTTGTATGGGGGCGTATACCAAATTATTTTTCTACTTCTTTTTTTCTATCCTTTCCATTTTCATTTTTTATATAAGTTAGTTTTGTTTTTTTTGCAACCACTATCTGTTAGAGATTTATTATAGAAATTAATATGTTCATCGAAAATCTTGTCATTTGCTGAATTTGTATTCTTTTTCGTATAGATAAAGTATATGCTTAATTATAGATGGGGGGTTGATTTAGGGTGTATATATAAAAGATTGGTATTGGGTTTTTTATAAGGTGTATATGTATTTTTATTTAAATCTAATGTTATATCAAGGAAGTTAACTTTTTTTAATTTAGTGCTAACCGTAATTTTTAAGTTCATGCTTTTAGATTCTTTATATAATATCTTTCTAATTTTATCTATTTTAAAGTTAGAAAAAAATATAGAGAAAATAAATTTCGGAATTTCTCTGAAGAACATTCCTAATATTAACAAAAAGGATTATTTCGTTATATTAATGCAAAAAAAAAACAGAGGAACTCATAAGAAAGAGGAGATGGAGAGCTTACTTCTTCCTTAAACGGAATGACTTACAAAACAAAAACAACCAGGAGATTTACGGTTTTAACAGTAAAAAAGCAGCACCGTTTATTCATAGTTTGTTTCGAAAATGACTTATTGGAAATAATAAATAACATAAATTTCAATGAAAAGAATTGCTACTTCCAAAAACGCCTGGATAAAATAGTAAAAGACATTAACACAACGGATAAAATTTTAGTGAAATCCGAAAAAACTGGAAGCTTCTATAAAGCAACCACAAAAGACTACAACGATCTAATAAATAAGGATTTACATAAGAACTACAAAAAGCCGAATAATAATGACCTCAACATGGTTGAGAATATTAATACGAGCAGTAAAAAAAATTACTGATAAACTGAAGATCAGTGATAGAGAAGGTCAGCTATATGAAAGGGAGTGCTATATAACCTTTTTGCTCAGGTACATGATCCTTGAAAAGGTAAATCAACAAATTAAAGAAGAAATAGGCCTGAAACTTTAGATTAATACCAAAGACGTGACAAATTGGTTAACTTATATAAAGGAAAAAATCAACTGTACACTAATGCAGTTTGATATTGAAAATTTTTACCAATCAATATCTAAAGAACTGTTCATGAATGCGTTGGACTTTGCTACCCAGTACCGGATATTAAATGGAACTAATGCTTTTAATTTAATTACAAAATTAAATTCGAAGCTTTTATCTTCCATTTTTGAAACATGGTTATTACTGTGTAGCGAAAAAAAACATATTTTAAATCAGTTAATTTATAATATTAATGCTCTGTAAATTTACATTGAGCACTATTTTGTAGAAATAAAAATATCAATAAGAACATCGGATTATATATCTTACTGTTCTTTCTTTATATATATATATATATACGTGTGTGTGTGTTTATGTGTGTGTGTGTGTGTGTGTGTGTGTGTGTGTGTGTGTGTGTGTGTGTGTGTATTTTTGAAAAAAATTTACAAGCAATAAAAAATTTGTCGGCATTAAATAACCCATTGAGGTTGACATACCGTAAAACAAACCAAACTAAACCAAAATTATGTTCATAAAAATTCTTATGTCAAATTGTTGACAGTCTGATGACAAGGAATCTAAATAAATGATTATATGAGCACAAAAGAAACATTTTACAAAACAATTCATCAAATGCATGGGTTGCCCACCGTAACGAGACTGACCACAATTTTGACATAAAAATGCTACCATGTTTAAAGGAGAAAACAGTTGACTACGGCGTAAATGTCTAGAGAGTCTCTTGATGGCAAAGTTATCTACAGTAAATTTTCGCCCGTCTCTTACAACATTTCACCATTCCTGGCAGAACTTCTATTATCACAGTGTGGGACATCTAATAACAAAAGTGATGGAAAGAAAAAGAATCTAAATGCAATCGTCTAGGTTACGAAATGTATATAATAATATCTGGTATTCGAGGATACCCGTCTACTAGAGCAGCTATCCCTATTGCAGACGCTCGCTCAGGCACATTTGTGTTTGCGCAAAACCCATAGAGCCCACCTGTGGTCTATACTGTAACTACGCTGAGTTACAGTTTCTGGGAGATAACGTGAATTTAACTAATAAGGTATGGTTTTCAGGCACTTTCCAAATCCTCGATAAGTCGCCTTCCTGTCAAATTGACCATGGTCAGATTCGAACCCGGGTCTCATGGTCAGAAAGCGAACGTTCTAACCATTCGGCCACGCGCTCACCCAAGTATATATTCATGAATGTGGGTATGCGTGTGTATATGTAACCGCATATACGTGTATATATAAATACGCAAATACATTAATTGATTCATTGACATCTCTAAGTCACGCAAGTTTTATTTCCGACTACAACAAATGTTTCAAAGTTGCTTGCCAAAAGAGAAGACTGAGTCTTATATCAAACAAATAAGAAGCAATAAAAAATAACGTTATTCCAAATTTCCTTTTGCTTCAAGCATAGAAGTGCGTACAGGTTGATAAAGAGAGAGAGAGAGAGAGAGAGAGAGAGAGAGAGAGAGAGAGAGAGAGAGAGAGAGAGAAAGACCGAGGGAAAAATGTAGAGACAATCTCCAGAAAGATGTGAATAGACTGAGAGTTTTATGTTTAGTGTATCAATAAAATCATAAAATTATGACATGATGTGGCTGTTTTTCATTGAACTTTCTTATGGACTATACGTTATGTTGACTTATTTCAAGAAAACTTTTCTTTTTTTCGTATCGAGTAGACGTCAATGGATTAACCATTTGACGTGGTTTCCCATTCAAAATGAATAATTGAAAGAAAGTAAGCCATTCAACTCACAAATCGAAAATGAGAAAAAGCAAGGTGTTTTTCTTCCAAAGCGAATGGAATTTTAATGAATTTAGAAAAAAAAGTCAGCAAATATTTGAAAACAGTACCGCATAGTCTTTCTCTTTCAAAATATTTGTAAAATAAGTTGATTAAAAAAGTCAAAAATTTTGAATGTTTGAAAAATGAGCTCCAAAACAGTATATTTCAAATCATTTAAAATCGTCCAAATCTAGCGTGCACAACAATCTGGACAAGACCAGTGCGCTCAAACTCAAACCCTCGGCCACGATGACTGTTAACTTCGTGTTAGCACAACCATCGACAAAGTATTCAGTCTATCCATTTTGATTCACAAGGCTTGAGTTAACCCGTAGTATGATTTTCAGGCACTTTTCCAAAAGTTCTTCACGCTGTAAGTTAACCCCGCCCCCCTCCGAAAAGATAATATCAGGAAGTTACCTTCCAGACAAATCGACCATTGTGAGGATCAGAAAATGGATATTCTAACCACTCAGCCACGGGCCCAACATAATGATAATACCAAGAAATAATAAACTATATTGCTTATACTCAGTACTATAAAAAATTGTAATTTCTTGTTTCCATTGAGTTACGGTAGAGTAATGGATCGCGGCTCGGATTGAGGAAACGGGAGTTCGAATTTCAGTCGAGTTCATTACATTCGCTACGTGCTAATAGCATTGGGAAAGGTGTGAATCCATTTCTTCCATCATGGGTCAATAGCAAGATTGGGCTTTATAGTCTTGGTTGGTAACCAGACTAGGAATTGGAATACTCTGAATTCAAACCAAGCGGGTGAGAATTGGGCTCTGGCAGGTTATCTTGCCAATGATGTACGACTGCTGCTATGGTTGCAGTAAATGTGGTACATTTACGACTCTAGACCGCGTCGTCGTTTGCATTTTAAGATCGACTATTGTACATAGAATTATAAAATTGTACTGAGAATTAAAGTCTCTATAACTTTTCCATTTATAAAGAAAGCATTCAGGAAATTTTTGTCTTTACCATTCCTTAAAGCCCATTTATTTTTCAGACAAATTCGGACAAATTTAGTTGGCCAAACACGATATAGATCTTTTATTGCATTCAATTTTTGGAAAAAAGAAAAAAGTGATATTCAATAAAAGCACGTATACCATATAATTTGAGCATAACGTTAGCAGAATATATATGATATATAACAGGGTGTCTAAATTTGCATACGATAAAATTCACATATTTGAGAGTCGCAAGACATGAACAAAATTTACATTTTTGTTACATACACATTAACATTAAACTTACATTTTAATTCAATGAGGTCTCAATTCATACCCAGTAAATAATTATAAATCATAATTTTTCTTATTTACCTTTTATATTAATTGTAATAAAAAAAAGGCGCTCCGCTAACATATTTCGACGACTCGCATATTAAAGGTCAAAGAGCCCCTGATATATAATGAGTCATTAAATTACTTTTCGAAAAAAATGAAGTGTTTAAAATTAATTCAAACTTCCTAGTTAGATATTACACTATATTGCGGGATTTTTTTTAAAACTATGAATCAAAATATTTCTATCTTTATTTTTACTCTGGCACGATAGAATTCCGTCTCTATTTATTTTTTTAAAACTACAGTAATAATAACAAGAGGTTAACACGAATAATAAAATATTTCGAGATAAACCTTCACGCTTTCATCCACACACTCGAAAAATGTTATACTAATAATTATAATAATGGAAAATCCTTCAGAGTAACCATTCCATTCACACGTGTCTATCACACACGCTTGTTTAACGCGCGTGCACACACACGCACACACACACACACACACACACACACACACACTAACGCACTCTTATAAATAGTTTTAATTTATTTTCATTTCATTTCAATTATGTACACATGTAATTCCTTTCGTTAATAACATGCATTGTCGTTTGCTTTTTATTCGTTGTTTTCTACATTTTTACCCGGACTCACACGAGTCCGCGAATATTGTATAATGATAAATCTTCCAGGAACCCATGAATATTTAACATAAAGTGTCTGTACACATCACAACCAAAATGGTGATACCAGCAACATAATGGTGACTTATTCTTATCTAAACATACCCGCAATATATGTACCTGGTTTCCATTTTGAGACATTATAATTATTGCCTGATATATGAGAATGAAATATAAACTAGACTTCATTAGGTCGAGTGGCAAACACGAAAAAACCGAAATAGTCTGAATTTACTAAGAACCGTAAAAAATTCATTTCTTGTTATTGACGCAATGAGAACAATTATAAAATATGTAGAAAATTTGAAAGACAATCTTGCTATGTAAAGACTGAATCAACATCTACCAATATCATATCTACATAATATTAATAGTATATTTTCTTGGTGTGATAGGGGCTTTCAGTTCAACCCACTTCTCAAAATCTAACCAAATGGTCAAACAAACCTTTTTTCGGAATGCTTTCTTGACCCGGACAAGAATTTTCTCACTGCCTACTAGTAGATTCTTATATATTTGACATTTTCTCCGGTTGGTAACCAACCAAATATCTTGAGATACTAGAAAACAGCTAAATCATATATTCCAAGAATAAAAGCATATATAAAACAAATTAAAAATGAGAATTGGTTCAAAATACACGTCTGAGTAAAATTTGAATCAAAATATACGCCACATGTTCAAAAACGAGGGTAATAGGATTTCAATAAAATGTATTAGTAATGACGATGAGATTTGCTAATAATATCTAAACATAAAACTACAGAAAACTGGAATAAAAACAGAAATGTTGTGATTCCCGAAAAAAGCTAGATATTATTCGAAGAAAAGTAAAACCCTATTAGTCATACGACCACAACAGAGTATGACTTGCTTAAGCTTGTTGCGGGCCGGTGTATGTGTTGAGAGATAAACACGTGTCTCCTGAAAATGCCCACAACAAACATAGTAGACTCGGGATGTAAGTTCGCGTAATGTATAGAAACGACAAGAACCAATATATATGTACAAACAAATGATAATGTATTAATAAAGGACAAACACAAAGATGTGTGTGTCAAATGAATGTGAAAAACTAATAGTCCAAAGTATGTGTAGTGAGTGAATGTGCGTACGTACGTGTGTAAGATGGGAAGGCACGCACACAACGCAAGTACAGATACAAGCTCTACACATACACCCACATGCATATATATCATCATGTACACGGTATGAAAAAACAGAGGTGAAACGAGGATATATTTTTGTTCACTCAACTTCAGCCTTGTTTTGCTATTTCACGCCAAAAATTGGATTATAACAGAAGAAATCTTTAAGCTTTTCGACTATACGTTGTTTCGAAAACCGAGGGAGTGCTTTTGCCTTTTGTTTTAAAGTTTTTTGTATATTTTCTATGAATTTCTGTATTTGTAAGAGTTGTAGCATACCTACGGATGATAATGGGTATGTCCCCATTCACATAAATACAGTAGTAAATACTGCATGTTAGTCTGCAGTTGGAGATTGGTCTCCAGCAGTGCTGGTCAAACTCTCTGCTTCCGGGCAGAGAGGATCTCCAGACGAGGCTATGTCGAAGGGCAGAGTCTCGTCCCGGGAAACAGCTACCCGACCTCGTTTTATACGGGGTCTACGGGGATTTTTTGGACGAGCCAACGAGCTCGGATACCCCACATTAAATTCGGCCTTGTACCATATCTGACCGCGTGGGGCGGTTGGTAGATATCTTGCAGTTGGAGATTAATTGTGGAATTCACTTGACTCACTTCTAGCAGTTGACTACTTCTTCTGCGCACCGCTGGCGAATCTTATATATGTTGTTCTTGCCCCAAGTATTATCGTTCATTACCAACCTCCGTTTGATTATTCTATTCAGTAACCTTCCCTGGGTTACAACAGTAAGTGAATACATTTTATTGCTGTTTCTAGATGTTAGTCTGTTATATGATGATGGTGTTGCGTTCGTAGATGATGGTATGTTTGTTGAGTTTCGACTCTTTGTGAATGGTGCTGTGGTTGTGGGAGGAGATCATTCTTAATGCAAAATCAAAAATCAGATTTTCGCATTCAAATATCTGCGTTGAATTCTGATTCCGTCTCATGATAAAGAATGAGAATCTTTAACTGCAGTTTAAGAATTCATAACCCAAACTTTAAACTTTCCAGAAAATGGATTTATACCATTCTAATTGAATGTGGAATATTTTCTAGAATATGTCGATTTTACAAGTATGCGAATGAACTAACTATCATCACACTGGACCTTTTTTTAATGCCATGTTCATTCGAGATGTAAGCGATTCTGACTTCCTGCAGATTCTTTTTCTTTATTATTTGTGGATCCTCATGATTTCTTTTGAAATACAATGCGTTGATTTACCGTTTTCTTCGGTCTGAAATTTAGAGATTTGATTTTGTTATACAGGTTTCCACTCAATGCTAAAGAGTCCAGTCTACCTTGTTATTTACCTGGGAGGAGAAGAGATAGAATCGTACGTTTACGAGTGCTTGTGTGAAAATGAACGCTACATAATAGCCCTGATTCTGAACTCAACGAATTCCATCTTCCGCGCCAATATCCTTTACAATTCCTGTACATCAGTCTCTGGACTATAAGTGTTTTGAAAGTTGTTCAAAACTTTATTGAAAGAGATATTTTCAATGAAATAAAATTGTTTTTAAACAGTATTTCAACCATCCTACTCATATTTGTAATATTTATTCATTGAATAAAATTATAATATAATCGAAAATAAATGTAACTCATTGACTGAAAGGGTCCGGAAGTGTCTCTGTTCTTCGCCATATTTGAATAGTGCTTTCGTTCTCTATTAGCAAGCTCAATTTATTTTGACATTTATGAGTCCTTAAGTTTACATATTTTCTACGCAAAATATTGTTTGTTCTGTGTATCTTGCAAGTCTGTTAATAATGCAAACGTTTTTTTTATTTCTTGACACTTGGTTATGTATATTGGTTGAAACAAATATTTTTATCCTTCAAGTGATTGAATGATGAATATATGTACAATGAGATTATGGTAACATTTAATATAGATTGGAACCTTGCAAGTCCGAGGGTTTCATGACCTCCTATTTACATCAATAAAATAATCTACAAAAGTATGTAGTCATTTTGCCATATATTAATATGTATTTGCGCCATTTCCGAACAATATACTTGTTTTTTTTTTTTCACTTTACGTCTTCATTTACTTTCTAAGAAACGTAAACTGTTTCACTCAAAGAATACTACAGTCTGTTCATTGAATCTAAATTTAATGTATAATTCCATGCTGAAAAATCTCACTATCATTTAGATATATTTTCTTCTATGATGTGGTTGTTTTAAAACATCCGTAAAATGACTGATAATGTCGTTCGGATGTAACAGTATTGTGTTGAGATATTGAAACAGATGGTTGATATCCATTCTTATATTTGAACCATTGTCATCTTTTCCTCATCGTTCCAGTTCGACCATTTTTTCTTAACTTCGTTGAAATGAATGTGTCTTGTCTCGAGTTTGGGATGCTGATCGTCTGCTTAGTCACATCCTGCTCTACTGGGTCTCCCAGAAAACAGGGAACGAAATAAATCTTTCACAAAAAGAATAAAAGAGAAAACGAAAAAGCAAAACTATTCGAACTTCAAAATGGTAAATTTAAAAAAAGAGACTACACAATGCAAAAAGTCAGAGACAGGTTAAGTAACATATAGAGTGTCACAAATACGGCATAGGACCTGAAGATTGTGTTGTACATGAAACTCCGAGTTGTCCTATCGGTGAGGGATAATATATATATATATATATATATATATATATATATATATATATATATATATATATATATATATATATATACTTTCATATATTTCAGGTAGATAACGATTATGGTAATAAACGATTTTATTTAAAATTGCAATTTGTAAAGCATCACTTCATTTTCCGTTTTTGGAAAAAAGTTTCCGTACAAGGTAAAAAGGATTTTTATAAAGAAAAAGGAAAGAAAAAAAGAAATCAATTAGAAATTAAAGGTTAATTTCTTATTGATTTCTTTTGCCTTTCTTTTCTTTCGTTTTCCTTTCCCTTTTATTGATTTCTTATGCAATGGAGTGGTACTTCTGAAATGATCAATTGCTTTAAGAACTTTGAAGACAAAAATAATTGCACTTTCATCCAATTCGATATCGTGAATTTTTATCCCTCTATCTCTAAGGACCTTTTCAATTTTGCATTGGAAATTTATTCAGACATTTCGAAGGATGAAATCAACATCATTCTGAACTTAATACACGACAACGAACAGTGGATTAAAATTCGGCTGATAATTTCGATATAACAATGGGATCTTTGGATTCTGCAAGTCTTCGGACTTAGTTGGACTGTTCTTAATGTAAAACTTCACTGCGTATGAAGATATTGATTTGAATAGTATAAGGCTTTATATAGATGCTGGACTCATGATTGTAAATAAATCTTCTGGAAGTACTGCCTTCTTTCAGATAAACAATATCATTTTTGCTTCCCTAGCTTAACTATTCATCTATTAAAGAAATGACAGTTACTTGAATGGCCACTCTTCTAGATCTTTTTGCATTAATGTATTTGTTCCCCAGGGCTCTATCTTTGGACCTACGTTGTTCCTAATTTTCATAAATTACCATCCTGGTGTCATCACTTCTTAACACGGTAACTGCGCTGATGACAAAACTATTTATTCCTGTCTAAATAATAAGTCTAATCGGTTCGATCTGGTCAAATTGACAGCCGATCTAACAAATAACCGACAATCTGTTAACTGAAGCAAGAAATGACTTGTTAATGTTAACGTCCCTAAAACAAAACTACTCACTTTTAATCGTCCTAGAAAAAATATTTGTACCTTCTACTAGCATGGCTGATGCTAACCTGCAGGAGAATGACACGTTGCGCCTATTCAGACTAACGTTTTCCACTGATATGATGTAGAAAGATCATATTGAAACAATTACTAGGTCTGCTGATAGGAAAGATTGTTCACTGTGTCGTGCCAGAATATATTACATATTTATAAGTCCACAATTCGTCCTTGATCCCACATCTGGTCTGGTTCTCCTGCTATATATTTAGAAATCCTTGATAAAATCCAAAGAATAATCAACAATATTATTGATCCGGACCTAGTATCTCGACTTCAGTCACTTTCCCAGCAACATAAGGTAACTTCTCTGTGCCTTTTTCTATAAATACTTTCATGGTAATTGTTCTGATAAACTTTCCGCTATGGTACCTAGAATTTATGAATTTAAGCGCAGTAATGGGTTGGCGTAGAGGTTTCATCATTTTACAGTTGAAATGGTGAGATGTAACCGTAGATTTTATGCTAACAATTTCTTTTGTCGTACTTTTCACTCATTGAACTCTCTTCTGGCTTATTGCTTTCCATGCAACTTTGATCTTCAAAAATTTAAATTCAATGTCAGTCGTTATCTTCTGTTTTCTTAATTCTTGTTCTTTTATTATTCTCTTTCTCCTTAATAATGCTTTCTCTCACATTCTATAACACTCAGTAACTTCTTGCGTCTTAGCGTCTTTATTGCCTTGCTTGGGGCGAAATGATTAAAAAACTGTTAAATCTCATACAAGAACAGGTTTTGATAAGACTTTGGACAGCAATTAAATGTAAATCTTAAAGCATTTTATTCACTTATCTGCAACGCTTTCTCCAATACGTAATGCAAACGCTTTTGAAATTCAGCTGGTGAAAGTAAAAAAAAAATAGTTTTTATTACAAATTTTTTATTCAGACTAATGAATTACCTCTTCAGTTTCTTGAAGTTATTACCACAACATTTCAATCGGTTTATTCTCCACTCTTTTTCAGGTGTAAGTCCGCCAGAAAAAATATCGTTAACATACCGACCAGAACAGACCGTTTCAGCAAAACTCGACCGAAACTGAATTACACCACCAGTCAAATACACAGGGTCATTCCAGTAGATACACGAAAGAATTTTCATCAACTTCATTGCCAAAATAAAAACACATGGTTGTGAAATATAAATTGAACTGACATTTTCATCTGACTAACAAGGTGGTACTGACTGCCTTTTTCGATTTTTTACATTCCAGCTGTGATCCTTGTCAATAATCTGAGTAAATTGTCCCCTTATCTCGCTAAATGTTTGGTCTAGCATACTAGACTTTTCTACCCCTCCTTTGGCTATGGATTTCCTAGAACCTCGCTTCTTCAATTGCCTCAAAAATAAGTGGAATCATATTTTTAAAAATATAAAATTTATTTGTTTAAAAGTTATTTTTTAAAAATTAGTACTCATATTTGAGTAGATGCTCCTGTTTTATTTATATATATCTACTGGCCTGAATATTCGAGAAATCGTGTTAGAAAAATACGCGCCCTCGGACAGTGTCCGAACCTGCGTCCCCTAGCGATAACTGTCGTTAGAGCAGACGTGACTTATACTACTCGGCTACGTGAGAACTATTGATTAGTCAAAGCCCGAATACTGCTTTTGAACACATATCTTCCTCATTCTCTGTTTCGTATCTTAACGTAATGTTTTAGGAAATGGATTATCCGTCATATTTCTAATTTATAGTTAAACATCTTTTTCTTTTTTCTAGAGACGCAGGTTCTTAGAATCGTATGCTGTTTAATAAATAAATAAAAACATAATTTGCATATTAGTAACTATAAAAAAAGTAAATTTTCAATTACTATGATTAAACTGAAGAATGTTTTACCGCACTAATCGAGTATTAAGTATGCACTAATCAAATTTTTGTATATTACAATTTCGGCGAACTAATCGAAAACGTATTAACCGAATGCGCATTATTCGAAGGATGCATATATATATATATATATATATATATATATATATATATATATATATATATGAAAAGGACCTCCAGTCAGTGGTTTACTGGGCAAGAAATGGCTTGTAAATTTCAATGCCTCCAAAACAAAACTACCTACATTTAATTACCACAGGATGGCTGATGCTAAACTTCAGAACACTTTCCGCCTTCTTGGCCTTACGTTTTCCACTGACTTGAATTGCTGTGACTATATTGAATCAATTGCTACGTCTGCTGAAAGGAAGGGTGGATCACTGTGTCGTGCCCCCCCCCCCACACCCAAATTCTCGTCAAAATCCATCTTACACATTTGTGAATCTACACTTCGTCCATGTATTGAATACTGTTGCCATATCTGGTCTGGTGCTCCTACTGTGCATCTCGAGGTTCTGGGCCTAATCCAGAGAAAGACCCGAAATACAATCGATTCTGACCCGGCATCTCATCTCTATTCACTTTCTCACCAACGTGACATGGGTTCTCTCTGTCTGTTCTACAAATATTTCCATGTCAACTGCTCGGATGAGCTTTTTATCCTGGCGCCCAGGCTACATGGATTTAAGCGGCTACTATATTGGCAACTACGTCTCAGCGTTTTATTGTTGAGCTAGCTAGATGCAAACGCCATTTCTACTGTAACAGTGATTTTTCTTTTGCACTTCCCACCGGTGGAACTCCATTCCGATTTCTTACTTCCCTAATAACTACAATCTTCAAATAAAAACGATACAAGAACGACTAAATAAACAAACAAAAGACCAGAAGGCAGACACTTACCTAAACCGTAACCAACATTGTTCTATAATTAGGTTATTAAAACAAGCAAAAACGCTTCACCGTGTCATACCTAAAAAGAATGAAAGTTCGGATTGTTACTTAAGTTCCATGCTCCCTTGATCATCAGGTGACAAGAACGTTCTGGTCGCCACCTGACGATCGCAGGATCGTGACACTTACGTAGCGATCATTTAATAAAAACATAAAACTTTAGTACAGGAACACAGTAGTAATGCGCTCAGTGAAAATTGAATTAATTTCAACTGTAACACGAGCTCTACGTTTGGCTTCAAAGTTTTTGAATGTATGTTACGAGGAGGTGCTGAAAAGTTACTATCTGATACATTTCCCCGAATCAGGCGAAATAATCAAACATCTTTTTTTTCTTTTTTCTTTTGCATTTTTTGTTAGACCGAACCTTTTCCGCGCACTAATATATAAAAAATGATTGTATTTTTTAGTTACTGTCTAAATCTGAGTTTAAATTGATAACTTCAGAATAAAGAAATATAAGTTATGTTTATAAAGGATTCCACTATTTTCATTCAAAATATAAAATGTGATGTTATATGCTAACTCTAATTTAGAGCTATATATATATATATATATATATATATATATATATATATATATATATATATATATTCTATTTTAAAAAATATGGTTCCATCGCTACAAAGAAATTACCATGTTTCAAAATAGAAACTAAAATTTTAGATTTAATTATAAAATTAAATTTAAAATCCATAGCCCCCTTCCATTCTCAAACGCGTCGTCTGGATTTTTCAATGATAAAAAGGTTTTATCATTGAAAAACCCAGACGACACGCGACAAACGGATGTCATTGCTTGTCAGCAGGCACCCCTCTACCCCAACTTACATTTGATACATAAGTTGTCTAGGGAAATTAAAACCCAACCACCCCTTAACAAAATGACTGGATTTTTCCGTGACCTTAACAATTTAAAATATTAAGATTGTCTGTGTTTATAAATGAAGTAAATTTTTTAATAGGTTATTCTAAAAATCGCTTTGGCCAAGAATTATTGCATCAACAACAATCAGGAAATCAATATCATTAAACAAGCCCAGAAACCCATCCTTTACCAGAATGTTTCTATGTGGACTAAAAAAGACAACCCAGACCTTTCTACAACGATGGGAGCGTTCGACTCTGCAGAAGCTTGTGAATTGGCTGGCATTTTGCTACGATGGGGACTTAGGGTTATACTGGTTATTTCGAAAGATATGGGTTTTCCATCTCATGTTAGAGATGAAAGATTCAATCTTTTTAAGCATAGTAAATTGGTACAAATGCTTACCGGGTAAGGGGATATTCTTAAAAGAGTAATCAATATTCACTCGTTCCATAATATTTAACCTTAATGTGTCGCAAATTTCCTGTAAAATTATTTTGCTAATTTTCCCCATTTGTGTTTTAGTGGGGTTGATTAGCCTACATTTGGGTTTACTCTAAAAATTAGCAATTTTTGGTTTGTTGAAGGTAGCAATAGCAAACCAAAAATTTTATTAAACCACATGACAGAAATCCTTAATAGATGCAGGCGTAGGATAGCCTGATTATTAGAATAAAGGTTGTCATTTTTTTTGCTTTTTTAGTTGCGTGTTTTTGTTTTTAAGCTTATGCTAATTTTAGGTTTTAGCAGCAATTTTTTCAATAAATTTGCTCCTCGTTAATTCTTCCTTAGCCAGTTCATCCTGATGATCCCATGTGGTGAAACCTAGGTAGGTAGTACCTGGCTCATTAGGATTTATATATATATATATATATATATATATATATATATATATATATATATATATATATATATATATATGTAATATCCCTGTTTAACACAAACTAATCTGATATATCTACAATGGTCGTACCCAATGGGATCTTCTTTTGATAAGGTTACGCTGAATTAATTTTAAAACTATTTTTCTTCTTTTAATGATTAATGGATTGCCTCATTGCAGAACGATGGTTTCAGCCTGGCATCTCGGCTTCAATCATTTTGCCGTAACGCAGCTTGACTGTGAAGTTTCTAGAAATATTTTCATGCCAAGTGCTCTGATGTTGCTACATCGTGTTTACAAATTTAAGTGCGGTACTATATTGGCAGATAGGTCCTATCATTTTACAGCTGAAATTACTAGATGTAACTATAAGTTATATAATGACAGTTTCTTCTCTTACACCCGCGGAACTCTGTTCTTCCTTTCCAAACAATTTTGATCTTTAAAGATTTATATTAATATAAATCGTCACCTCTTTCTCTTTAATTCACTTTCTCTTATATTTTTTCCTCTGTCATTCATAATGTGTTTTTTCACAGATTCTTTCACACTCAGTAACCTCTTGCGTCTGAGTGGCTTTCTCGCCTTTCTTAGAACGAAATGATTATATATATATATAACACCGGATTATATATCTTACTGTTCTTTCTTTTTATTTATACACACACACACACACACACATATATATATATATATATATATATATATATATATATATATATATATATATATATATATATATATATGGTGGGCTCTCCCGTCGTATTCGACGTATGATTGTCAAGTAGCTCAGTTCCTAGGAACCGACAGTCAGACACCAGCACATATGAATTGATTATCGTGGTGAAGTCTTTGTGCAGAACCAACCACACTTTTTAAAGGGCCGAATACAGAGACCTGGTGCCCAAGGTCCCCAAACGACACTCCGTATATATGTGTGTGTGTGACTGCGTGTATGCATGTGTGCGTGTATGTGCGTGTGTGCATGTGTGCATGTATTTAGCAACAAATGAAAAAAAAAATTCACTTTTTTGTCATTACGCAATTCTAACCTGAACTTTCGAACCATCGCCACTGAATTGATTTCTAATTATTCCAATAACGTGACGTGACGCTAAATCTGTTTTGATTAAGGAATGATCTATAATTGTAATTATCATTTTCTATTTCTCCGCAGGCAGATATTTTTCTCATTATCCACTTGGATAAAATGAAATCTTTCCAAAGGTTTGATATACTCGTTGGTATTTTTTCGTAATTTGGTGATTTATCAATGAATATTTAAATCTACCTATTTGTCGCCATTAATATATCAGTCAGTTATGTGTCATGCGTGTAACACGCTTAGGCGATCATGTATCCTTCGATACTGACGAGACAGATTTTTTTTCCCGCAGTAGACTGCCATTTCTTTCTGCGGTAGACCAGCTGCCATCCAAGGCTTTAGAACCCAGTCTGTCTTGCTGTTTACCCATAGCTGGGGTAAGAAGAGGATTCATACCGTCCCCAAGGGTATTAGCACGTAAGAGAATGTAAAGGATTTGACTGAAATTCGAAGTCGGCTCTCCGAGTCCTCAATCCGAGCCGCTATCCATTACGCCTCCTCATTAATATATACTCATTCATAAATAGACATAAATATACTCATACATTTCAAAAGAGAAAATATTTCTGGAACTTATTTTCCGTATTGCGATAAACATAACTTTAGTAGAAAAGTCGATTTCATGACGACAGTCATTTGATTGCAGATAAATTCTTGGAGTTGCTGTAATCATGATAATCAGTCATAAACAAGTGGGCCTGGGGGTGATTCATTGACTAAAGACATAAATCGCTCAGATATTGATTAATGAAATGAACAGACGGGGCTTTCTAATTTAGCAAGTTAGATTTGTTGGAAATAATATTGCAGATTTTCTGATGAAATAAAATAATAAAAAATGAATGTTTTATTTTAAAAAAAGGCGGAGAGATAAACTGTAGAAAGAAGAAATACCTAAAATCTAGAGGTGATTCATTATCATTGAGTATCGTAATGAACTTTTTATTTCATTTGTTGCTACATACACACGCATATATATATATATATATATATATATATATATATATATAGGATAAAATAAAATAAAGAACAAATAGGAAATGTATCTCGATCTAAAACGCAGTTATGTTAAAACTTCGTCAGAGGTCGAGATAGAAATGAAAGAACTTATGTCTATCTATGACATAAAATAATGGAAATATAAAATCGTTTTCAAAAATACGCATAGGAAATATTCTAATTGTTGTGGTAGGATCCACCTAATTTGCATCGTGGAGTACCGACCATATAAATATGGTTGGTACCGGGAAGACAGGGGAACGAATCAAGAGATTCAACCAGAGACTCTGCCCGACTGCGACTCAGTCAACACATTCTCCAGGAACGGTCTTCCGAGGAATATACAAAAAACTATATGTAGATATTGTGTACACTTTCTTGTTTCAATACATTTTGTTCTAAGTACATTTTGTGTTGCATTATTATTCCATGCATTAGTCAAGTTTCAACACTAATGATAGATCCAACCAAAATATGATTATTAAAAAATCTTGTTGCGTTTCCCCGACCCACACAGATGTAACGACAGCAAACATAATCCACACACATATAGACATACACGAAAATATAAAAAATCCAAGCAAATCCAAAATGATTGCAACATTTCACTACATTTCTCCGACATACACGTGGGTGACATCTATAGACATTCCTCACACACACATACACACACACACACATATACATTTATATGAATTAACGTTACCGTCCAACATACAACATACATACATACGCACTCATACACTATTACACACTTTAGCGAGCAAAATGTTCCTCACGCATATTTATATTATTTTATCTACTGCGCATCTGACCAATAAGAACTAAGCAAAAATCATATCAGTACCCTGTGTCGCTTGGGATTTTTTTCATTTCTCTCTCGATGTCTGTCGAAGCTTTAATAAATGTAAAATATGTTTCCGACTTGTTCTTTATTTCATTTTATCATCTTGTCGGAATCATATACATAACTGATCTACATTTGATCTTCAACTCATATATATATATATATATATATATATATATATATATATATATATATATATATATAATTGTTTTAAATAAAATTAATAATATATATAGATATATATATATATATATAAAGAATATGCAAATATATATATATATATATATATATATTATAATATTTTTTGTTTTAAAAATATGATTCCTTCGCTACATAAGAGTTCTCATGTTTCAAAAGCGAGAGCCGAGACCCCTAATATAATTTTTAAATTATGTTGAGTTAAGGTGTCTGGTCACGCTTCCTCGTCAAGCGAGAATTTGGAAAATATTGAGAATTTGAGAAAATATTATAATATAAGCTCTACTTCTGTATGGAGCACTGTCTTTTTGAAAATAAAAGCAAAAATGCTAAGGAACACCGGATTATTTACCTAACGTGTTCTTTCCTATTTTTCTGTATATATATATATATATATATATATATATATATATATATATATATATATATATATATAGCTATCCTGCCTCCTCGGTGTATGTACATATATATATATATATATATATATATATATATATATATATATATACACACAGACACACAACGAGAGAGTACAGAACAGCTATATACATATATATATATATATATACCACGAAGGGACATAAACACAACGAGGGGACGATATATATATATATATATATATATATATATATATATATATATATATACACACACAACGAAAGTATACAGAACAACTATATATATATATATATATATATATATATATATACACAACGAGATTATACAGAACAACTATATATATATATATATATATATATATATATATATATGATGTTCGTGTCTGTGTTTGGGTTCAGAGACGAAAAAGCATCAGCAAAGAGAACTTTTAACTTAACTATTCTTTTATTAACCACGCCGACAAGTACAACTTCTATCAAGTCGGAGTTACTATATCTCCTATTTTGGAGCCGCTTCCAAATACAAAAATTTTACACGTCCATTTCCTTAGACGAGTAACAACCAACTCTCGAAAGATCCCTCCCCACTCTAGCTTGTCTTTATATCTGAGCCGTTGTGCCCTCTTGACGTTTTATTTTCAATTAGCCTTAGACGTCTGAAAGAATCAGAGTATATGGTAAGACTCCTTAGTAGGCCTAGCATAAAAATAAATAAAATATGGGAGCCGATAATAAAGAAAATAAAACAAATGACAGTAAGTCTTCAACAGTAGCAGCAACAAGCAAAAACTTGGGCAGTGGCAGCAGTCAAAACATGACAGATAGTCATGTTCACCACAGTAGAAGAATGGCCTTGTGGATATAGGCATTGGTTTGTGAATTTGGTGACATAGCGATTGTGAGTTTAATTTCTTGGTCTGACAGTGTGTACTCAGTGGAAACGGTCGAGCAATAACTGGACATTACTAAATGAAAATAAGAACTAGACAATATCCTTAAATATGAGCATGGGAACTAGAACAGTCTACTCCCATAGATTAAATAATTAGATACGTTATTAAGGAGTACATTCACTTACGTGCTAATAGCTTTGGGGAAAGTATGAATCCTTTATTCTCCCCAGCTATGGGTAAATATCAGGACAGATTGGATGGCAACTGGTCTACCGCAGAAAGAAATGACAATCTACTGCAGGAAAAAAATCTGCCTTGTCAATCATGTATCGAAAGATACATGATCGCCTAAGCGAGTATCACGCATGGCACATAACTGGCCACAAATTCAATATTTTAAATAATTTGCATAAATCAGTCCAAGTTAGATTATCTAATAACTCCAGCAATAAGGAAGTATTTTATAATAAACAAAAATAAAATAAATATTTTATAATATATAAAAGCAATAGAACTAAGTAACTTAACTTGGAATATTTAGAAGAAAAAAGTAAAAATATTAACTCTCCCCCTTTTAATCATAATTTTCGAACGAATATTGGAAGAAGTGTCCTAAATGTAATTCATAAACACATTAATCACTCCGCAATTCTAAAGAAGATTTTTAATAAAAATAATGGCTCTGTTAAAAAACATCGAAAAGAACCAATGCCCAACATAACAATATTATACGAAATAAGTATATGTCCAACAAAAACAACGTTAACCTATTTAAAAATAAATTCAACTGTCGAAAAAGTATAATTTGTTCCTTAAACGGCCAATGTATGACTGATAATATTGTGTACTGAACTAACATACATTCCGATAACGAATGTCAAATTTTATTTTGGTTCCACGGAAAATCCTTGGAAATTTTGTTTCTATCCCCATCGAATGATTTTAGGCAATGTAAGATATATGAACAGCACTGCTCTCTTCACACATTTCTGGCAATTAAAGAATGATGCTAACACACCTATTATTACGTGGGATATTGTAGCAAAAAACAAATCATACAATGGGAAAGGTGATAGGTGCAATCTATGCCTTGTAGAAAAATTAGTTATCTTACAACACTTAAATAACCCTAACTTATTAAACAAGAGAAATGAATTGATGATTACATGTAGGTATAAAAATAAAAATCTGTTGAAATACGTTGATCCAGTTTAATTTTTACTGTATATTATGACCTTTTCCCTTTTTGTCATTTATTTTCATGTATTTAAAAAAAAAACAGTAATGCCACTTTATGGTTAATATAAAATAATGAATGAATTTTTTCCATATAGTTTTAGTTCTGTCTATTTTAATATAATTTTTAATTTTTGTTTTAATAAATACCATTAATATATGTTTATTTTAAATATAAAATAAAATATTTATTTCCGTTCATTTATAAAATAAAATATTTATTCCCGTTAATATTATATATATATATATATATATATATATATATATATATATATATATATATATATATATATATAATAAAAATCCCGCGTATTTGAAATGCAGTGTATATATATATACATATATATATATATATATATATATAGAATGCAATGTATATATATATATATATATATATATATATATATATATATATATATATATAAGCAACCTGTAATCCCCATATAATATATGGACTGCGCTAGCATTTCGTTAACCAGATATTTTTATTAAATTTAAATTATGTAATGGTCAGTCTCTACACAACGCCTGAAGAGTGTATTATGCATGAAACTCCGAGTCGTGTTACCAGTGAGGGATAATATGTATATTTATTGATATAGCTCGGTTATATTACATCGAGCATTATTTTATTAACACTAGAGTATATATATATATATATATATATATATATATATATATATATATATATATATATATATATATATATAATCCTGAAAAGTTTCGACATGACCAACTTCTCAAAATCATACCAAATATCACAATTTTGTTTAAGCCGAACGAACATCATCTTGTGTATAAACTCCCGCCCCCACACACAATCACGTATGTATGTATGTGCGTGTGTGTGTGGAGAGAGAGAGAGAGTTAGAGAAAGAGAAATGTGGCTGTGTTGGTTTCAAGCCTGTAAACATCCAGGCGGAATATAAGGCCACAGCCTGACCATGCTGCGTTGTTTTCTGCATCGAGCATTTTTGTTTTACGGTGTGCAGTTGTCAGACCAGCGCCTAATCGGTTATGACTTCAGAGTTATCCTTCTCGTAGACTGGTTAACGACCAAAGCTAGAGAGCGCAAATTGCCCGACTATTAACTTTTAACGTGAGATGGAGAGAATGGATCGATTCATATATTTTCCGACGGCGAAATACAACGCTCGCGGCTATAATTTGAACTCGCCACTTCAATACCATTATGCGCTTCGATAACCGCTGCACGAACATCCGCACAAATAAATATCTATTTGTTAATAGACGAAAAAAATACAGGAATATCATTTACGTTTAAAAGGAAATGTTTTAGGCTAAATTTGTTAAGCAAAGAATTGAAATCATATGTGTACGTGTATGGTGGGACTTGGTCAGAAATTGATGGAAAACAGAAGAATCATTAATACTGACGTTAAAAAAACATATCCTTGTTATTGTTCGAGTAATATTGGGATGGCCAAGGACACGTTGCAAAAGCTGAGCAGAGTATTGCCAAACAGCAGGATTTCTTTGGTAACAAAGAAAAGAATACTGAGCTGTTACGTGACATCTGTTCTTCTTTATGGCAGCGAATGTTGGACAATTTCCTCAAAGATGAAGAAGAGACTGGAGGCGACGGAGATATGGTTCTACAGAAGGATGCTAGGGATATCATAGACCGGATATGTGAGTAACGATGAGGTCTTAGAGAGGTTACAAACAAGGAGAAGGCTTATACTTAACATCAGGAAGAGGCAGCTGATGTTTCTGGGACACATAATGAGGAAGGAGGGCGTGATGAATCTGATACTCACGGGTCGCATAGACGGAACGAGAGACAAGGGAAAGCAGCACTTGACGACCTTGAGCAGGTGGATGACAGAACGTGGTCTGGGAGAGGAAGTAGAGGGAAGGAGCTTGCTGAGAGCTGCAAGGGATAGAGCGGGATGGAGAGCCATGATCTCCTACGTGCTGAAAGGACAGGTCACATAAAAAATTTAAGAATAAAAGTAATTTTACTGATGTTTCGAGGAGGCAAATAAAGAATATCATAAAAAATATTAATAGTAATACTTCGATCAAATTATGAAACATCGATGCCACTCGAGAAATGGTAGTTAGATGCTCCTTGTTCAACTTTGTATATTTGAAGGTTCTGTCAAATATAACACGATATTTTCTACCCGTTGTTAAGCTTTCACAAAATGGTAGTAGGAAACATAAACAGTCAGGTGTACCAAGAAATACATCTTCACATTGCAGTAGTTATTATTGCTTCCCCGAGATCTGCTTTACTTGAATACTTCTTTCCATTCTCATATATAAAGTTGTTACATATATTCGTTCGTTATTTCTGATGTTCTACAAATGATCTCGAAGAATAATCTTTCATAACATATAGGAGGTCGTAAACAATGAAGTGGAATACATTGTTCAAGGATTCATCAGGACTAGTAATAAAAAATAAGTATTAGAATATATTATAAAAACGAAATAATTTATATAAAAACCTAATGCATTTTTTTTTATTGTTGGACAAATTCTCTATTGGATTAATATCTGAAAAGACTTGCGGTCATATATTTCATTTGGTGTTCTAGATTATTTTGGTTGGTAATTTGAACAATAACCAGATTTGCAGACGTTGAAGGATCATTGTTCTGCAGGAATATATCCTTTAGCTTCCAGCATCTTAATTGTGGCAACAGAAAACATTAAAGAACGTTCAATAATACCGTGCATTTAACAGGACGCCATCATCCATTTTGAAATCATTTGTAATTTTGCAACCTTACTGAATAAGATATCAATACATTACTCCAATATTCCCTGTTGTCTAAATTCTTTGGTTGACTATTTTAAGGACCAATGTCTAACCCAGTCACCAAGTACATCCTATGCAGTTCAACCTTCATCACTAAAAATTACTATTGTGCGACCAATTTTCATATACGCCTTCGCCCAGTTTAGATGTTTCTCTTTTTTATGTTTACCTACTTAAAGATTGTAGTTTGATTGTTTTCAGGGCTTTAATCACTCATCTCTTCTTGTTATATTTTTTAACACCAGCCTCTTCAGATATTTTCTTACATATTTTTGCTATGTTCTTACGTAAGCGATCTCTTCACATATACTTTTTCTTTTATTATCTGTGAATTACTGTAACTTTTTGGGAAAGATAGTCGAGCAGTTTCCCGTTGCCTTTTAAATTACGAGTATTACTTCTACGCCACAGCCTACCACCAAAGCTAGAGTACCCAGTCTACCCTGATATTTAATCCCTACTTGGGGTCGGGTTTGAAAAATGGATTCATGCCTTTCTCAGTGAAATTCGTGCGAAAGTGAACACGGAAGACTAGCATGGAATTTGAACTCGTCTCGCCGATTCCACATCTCACACGAATAAACCGCTCCTTTTAATTTTCCACGGGTTGCTTTCTCTGACATTATTAAAGCCATATTTTTTCTTGTTATTATCTTGCCAACAATGTTTTCAGATTATTTTTCGATTTTTCTGAGATCTCCTTTTCCAACATTGATTTTCTATCAACAATAATTTCTTACGAGCCATGTTAGTGTTGATGTGTCGGAAATTAAAAATAAATATAAATAATTCTATTATTATATATATTCATTTATAATATAAGGCACAATCTTCGACTTGCCTAATGAAATCTTACACAACCAAGCAAATATTTCTAATAAAAATAACACGTTAAAACTGACAAGACATATCATATAAATATACCCTGAAAATCTTACGAGTTTCATTTGACTTATTCGAATTTTATTAGGAAAACATTGACTTGCCTCATAAAATGTGAGATACTCTCGCGTCAGAATTTGGAAGATAATGTTTGAGCCGTTTAAACGCTCAATAATACTGATTCGTCCCCTTCTTTCTTCCAGTGTTGTCTGGTGGAATGTAGAGTATTGTACGGGGGTCATTAACTTGATGACCCGTCAATTCATCAGCCTTCTTTTCTGTCAAAAGAACGGGACATTTGCACTGTCACTTTGTTGTTGTTGTTATTATTATTATTATTATTATTATTATTATTATTATTATTATTATTATTATTTGTGTATGCTATGTTTCCTACTTTGCATCCTGTAATGCCGGGTCCAAACTATGGTCCTTAGGCTCTATAGGAAATTTATCATTTAATTAATAGCATTTTTATTAGTATATAGAATGTTCCTAGTAGGGCGATTTTCTGAGCAACTTTTATGTTGTCATTACCTGGGACACTGTTAATAAAATTGTCCATTCCTTTTCTCACGAGGCCCAGGGCTCCGATTACTATTGAGACAGTCTCAGTCTTCATTCCCCATATCCTGTTAATCTCGATCTCCAGGTCCTTGATTTTGGACAATTTCTCGATAATTTTCATGGAGACATTTCTCTTAGTATATGGAATGTTTCTAGAAGGTCGATCTTCTGAGCAACTTTTATGTTGACATTACCTGGGTTACTGTTAGTAAAATTGTCCATTCCTTTTCTCACGAGGCCCAGGGATCCGATTACTATTGAGACAGTCTCAGTCTTCATTCCCCATATCCTGTTAATCTTTGATCTCCAGGTCCTTGATTTTGGACAATTTCTCGATAATTTTCATGGAGGCGTCTCTCTTAACGGTACTGCTATGTCAATAAGCATAAACTTCCTGAATTTCTTGTCTTTTATGATAATATCAAGTCTGTTGGCTTTTATTTCCTTGTCAGTTTGAATTATCATGTCCCAGTTATATCGTTATTTTGGGTAACGGTGCCTGGTTGGTGCTCATACCATCTCAGAGTGGTTCCTATTTTGTGCTTCTTGAATATTTTCAAGTGCACATATGTTGCTCCCTTTTTATGTCCGTGAGTATATTCATTTTTGTCAGTTCTAGACAACCTGAGATAATATGGTCGACAGCTTCATCATATTTTCTGCATATCCAGCATTTTGGGTTAGTTTCATCCTTGATCATGTGACAGTGATAGGATCTGGTTGCCAGGCTTTAGCCCTGGCCTGCAATAATTTGGCTTTCTGTTTCAGTTTCCTGCCCGGTGCTCCTCAGCCAGTGACATGTTTTCTGTTGGTCCATCATTATTATTATTATTATCATTATTATTATTATTATTATTATTATTATTATTATTATTATTATTACCGTTGTTGTTGTTTGAGTTATTGTTTTTGTAAGAAGCATAAAGAGAAACAGTTGAAATGAAGTTTGAAATTTAAACTACTGATTGATTGATTGATTCGTCTACTATGGTTTGTCAAGCCTTTGAAGCTTATTTAAAGCCAGAACATTTTTAGATTATTAGAACTTTTTTGAGATAATAATGGTTTAGTGATGCAAGTCTTACTAATTAACGCATATCTGGAAGAAGAAAAGGTGGACTCATACCTTTCCCAAGGCTGTTTGCGCGTAAGTGAATATAGCGAACCTAACGAGAATTGGAACTCGGCTCTCCGATTAACAATTTCCCGAGCCATTATCCATTACACCATCCAAACTTACGGTCACTGATCTAAGTACTGTCTAGGTTCAACATTGCTTAACTTTTTTGATCGCATGGGAACCGGTGTTACAACGTGGTTAGATACATGATATATATATATATATATATATATATATATATATATATATATTAGATTAGATTAAAGCAGCAATCCCTCTTTTATACAAGTTTCGTTAAACGACTGACAAGGTACTTCGATTAAGTTTTTTTACATAATTTTTCTTGTGTTCGAACAAGTGTTTTCTTTTCTTAAACTGTCCAAAGTTTGTGCATATCTGAGCGCTTTAGGCTATTTTTAGCCATTATTAAGGAAGATTTTTCATTTTAACTGTATGCGTGGCTTTTTATGTAAGTATCTGAAGTTATAGGAATGATTTATTTTACAAACACTGTCAGCACGTTGTGGCCGTGTTCATAGTTAATGTTATCGATTTTTTCTTTTTTTATTAAATGTGTACCATATATATTATATGTGTTTGTGTGTGTGTGTGTGTGTGTGTGTGTGTGAGTGTGTGTTGGGGTGCTAACATGCATTTAAAGATGTATCCTATATGTGTATACTTCTGGAAGTTTGAAAATAAACGTTAAATGTAGATCAGTTCAATAACGGACATTTTTATGCCGACTGCTTGGAATCTTCGAGGTGGCCATGACTGAAAAATATTGATTTAACTGTCATAAATGTGTTGTTCCTAACAGATATTCTTGATGATAGACTTAATAATTACACCAAATTCATTCGTGCCTTTAACACAATTTGCCATTTTCATTCAAATGGTGTCCACGCCATTATTGTCATGGACAATTATTTTTTTCCTATTCTCATTTGTATACTTCATTTTTTATGTACACTTCACCTTCGTTATAATATATTAAATTCAGTAATTATTTAAAAAAATCTGTTATAATAATCATTATTCAAATATATGAAATATCTTCCATTTATTTCCATGAAACTGTAATGAATCCAGGAAGTACAATAACACCGTTGGCGGGAACAGGCTTTCAGCTACAAAACATTACTTTTGACTCTATAGTCAACGTCATTCGTTATGAATCTTCGTCAGCAATGAAAAGCATCATTCAGCTACGCTCGTAAAAATCTGCATCATCGGAGGTGCCCCGTTCTTTTAGAATGGTGACGGCGTTGTTGAACAACATAAGATCCGAAGATGACACAGTACTAATAGAAGACACAGAAAAGAAATTACAAAATCTTCTACAGAAGATAGAGAAAGAGAGCGAGAAGAAGGGACTAAACGACAAGACAAAATACATGCTCATCAGTAAAAGGATGAGCCCGAAATGCTGGTACGAATGTTCAAATATATGGGGATTGTTTTGACAGAGGACGGTAAGTGCGACCCTGAGATCCGCAGATGTATTGGAATGGCCAAAAGACACAGTCCAAAAGCTGGGCAGAGTATTGCGAGACAGGAGGATTTCTTTGATAACAAAGAAAAGGATACTGAGCTGTTACATGACATATGTCCTCCTTTGCAGCAGCGAATGTCAGACGGTCTCCTCAAAGATGAAGAAAAGACTCGAGCCGACGAAGATGTGGTTCTACAGAACGATGCTAAGGATATCATGGACCGAACGTGTGAGCAACGATGGGGTCTTAGAGAGGAGGCTTATACTTAACATCGGGAAAAAGCAGCTGAAGTTTCTGGGACACGTAATGACAAAAGAAGGCCCGGAGAATTTGATACTCAAAGGTCGAATAGAGGGAAATAGAGACAAGGGAAATCAACGAATGACATACCTGACGGGCTTAAGCAAGTGAATGAGAGAACGTGGTCTGAGGGGGGGGGGGCAGAAGGACGAAACTTATCGAGAGTTACAAGTGATAAGAGAAATTGGAGAGCCATGATCGCCTATGTCCTGAAAGGACACAGTATATAAAAAGAAAGTATATCTTTCATTCGTCCGAGTCCCTTAAAGTTAAAAAAGATGCCAAATCTACATCATACGGTGTAGCCAATATTTGCAAATTAATCTATGATCTTCAAAATGATGGGAGACGAATGTGGTGAAAGTGAATTGCTGTCTATTTTATTCTGAATACGTAAAAGTTAGATTGTTGGTTTGTCCGGATTGCAACAAACCCAGAAGGAGCACCTCTTTCCCATTACGAATGTAATGAAGTAGAAGCGTAGACCAAATAAGCCGAGACTTAATCTCTCACATTTAATGTTACATATTATTTCAATTCCATACTTCGTCAATTACTGTCAGTCAGTGTTGGCATGTGTGCGTGCGTGTGTGTATGTGTATGTACGTGCGGAAATGGACCCTACATTCACATCCGCCATGTCTGAGAGACTGCCCAACTAATCTCAATAGATTTGTAATTGTGATGTCACGTGATTATGCACTCTGCGGCGAGGAGTTCACTTTTAAGGGTACACCCACACACCTCGCTCCCTTGATGGTTTGATATGAAATTGAGTGCTATCATGATCTGCAAAGAAATGCACACTACGCAAGAAACCGTGCACATCACATTGTCTGCTGATGGCTGCAACTTAAACATTTTACTTATCGTCATTCAATAAACTAATGTTTCGATCCCGGCGTTTAGTGGTCAAAGACAATCAATCGTGTCACCGTTAATGATATGGTCCCGGAAACTATCATCATCGGCCATCGTAGTGCTCCAGCAGGCCCTGGCAAAGTTGCATTAAGTTCCTGAGTAAACACTCGTAGGGCCCACCTGGCGCTCACTCTGCTTTATCCCAACGGTGCCAAAATCAATTAAAACACATTCACGTTGATATTCAACTCAGTCCATAATTTGCTGATAAAAATCCGCCGATTTGCGAGGATAAGCCGATCAATGCTGTCTTCATTTCTTTCTTTGATAGATGTGCAGGGGCACACGGAGCGTGCCTTGTTACACACATTTCCTTAGCGATTGCTGAAAGGCATTAATCACTAACTGTGCTCAGATCTACTGTATGATTTCCATAAACGGCCAGCAAACATTTATGAATGTCAATGGGTGAAATGTTTCTACGGGGAGAAATTCAGTGATACACCTGTTTCATACCCACTTTTATGTTAAACGAACGCACAACTTCTATCTGTAATGAGGCAAAAATATGGGCCATTGATAGGAAAGTGAAACCTCTACTGCCATAGTCCAAATACCCACCTCTGACGTCGTGGACGAACATAATAGGTAAGAACCAGTACTTTTGTAATAGTGGCATAGTAATCTTTTTAATCATTTCACCTCAAGCAAGGTGATAATGCCACTAAGACGCAAGGGGGTTACTGGGAGTGAAAGAGAATAAGAAGGATCTGAAAACAAGGGATAAACCTTTACTCCTGTTCAAAAGACGGGGAAGGAGTGTGAACCGGGCGATATAAAGTAATGAGATTTTTGATCGGCAATTCTGACTAAGACTGGCTTAGTAATTGTGCGCTCAGCCTACAATTTAAGTTTCGACCATCCAGCCTTCTTCCTCAATAAAGCTTTCTTCCGCTGTGAAGCGTGTGTTTCGTCCGTCCAGCTTTCCGTCTGGTATGAATGTGCTATCTGCGCGTTCTGCTTAACTTAATATTTAAAAATGTTAATTTTTACTGTGCTGTTCAAGCACACTTGAATATTTGAAGATATAGTCATCGGAGAAGCAAGTAAGGGGAAGGGAGTTCCACAGGCGGGAAGTGTGGGAGAAGAAACTGTTTGAGAAGACGAGACGGTTACATTTAACCGATTCGTCAGTGAAAGGGTGGGACCGAGATGCCAGTCTGGTAGCTCGCTTAAATTCATGCAGTCTGGGAACAGTTGCCGTGAAAATACTTGTAAAAGAGACAGAGGAAAGTCACAGCATTTCTATGGGAAAGCGATTGTAGACTAGATGCCAGATCAAGACCCATCATGTTGCATATTCGTCTCTGGATTTTGTCGAGGATCTCGAGACCTACAGCGGAAGCACCAGTGAGAGTTGTCTTATTTTCAAAAAAATATCTATGATATTTAAGAATTAGTTTTCTTATTTGGTATCATTCTTTGTGATCCAGATCAAGTAACATTTTTTACATAGCATTTGATAGCGTCATCAAAGGTTGATTGCAGTAAATTTAGCATTTATAATACTTTGTTTTGTATCATGTTTGGTTTGCGCTGCAAATTTGTCATGATTACGAATGTATATTGATTTGACATACTTTACAGGGTGATATTCTAAATTTTTCTGCTTTGCGGAAAAGCAAACAGTCGGAGGCACCTTTACTCAGTTGCTCCGACTGACGTACGAATCAATGCATTGACGTAGGTGGGTAGGGTTTGCGGGTAGATCTACTGGTGTTTCTCCTCTGTGATAATGTACGCCTGCTTGCCTTTTTCTGTGAACTTCTTCTGGATCAGGGTCATTTTTTAGGACTGATCTACTCATCTCTGGTTCAGTCGATAACATCCAAGTCTTCTCAGATGATGCCACGCAAGCTTTGCCACTAGACGATCAAAAGATGTGAAATCGATCGCTCACTTCTGCTTTATACAAATACATGACATTATTCAATGATCATTTGCAGTGGGAGGATAATATCAGTTTGACGGATATGAATATACCTACATGTGGTAAGTTTCATCAGAGTTTAACAAAATAATGCACTACTCTATCCAGCAGTGGCGAGCAGAAGTTGGGCTGATTATGCAACGGTATTTTAGCACATATTAATTTGAATAAAATATTTATTTCATGTTTCATCTGTTTTTAAATATTTAAAGCGTCTTCCTTTCTCAAAATCTCTTCCTTTCTTCTTGATTGTCTTAGAGGCATACAATCAAGTAGCTGGTCCTGGGCATCATCAAACATCAACAAACCTCTGCACGTCATTAATGACCCCCTAAAAGAATATATTTATACAATTATTATAAAGTTTATAATTTTATATTTTTTCACTATTCATATTATTCGGACTATTGTCCTCATCTTTGTTGCCATATTTATCACAACGTTTCGGTCGTTGTACACTCCGGCCTTCTTCAGGTGGTTGGAATGTCGAACTGAACCCTTTATTTCGTTCGCTGGGGTAGACTGTTCTACTTCCACGTGCCATGTCTAATGGATGTCAGTTATCAGTTATCTCCTGTTAATTCACCTCTCCAAGTTCTCCACTGCCTTAACCAGGTATTGAACTCACAACTTTTGGGGTCCTGTCACTGGATCTAACCAACGCCTTTATCCACTTGGAATCACTTGGATTACCACTTGTAATCTATGTTCAGAATAAAAGAATATTTTGTTTATTACAAAAATTCTTTGCCCTTTTGCCAACACAGCAACCCGCAGTTACTTTTACAAGCATTGATTTAATGAAATGTTCACAGTAGATGTCATATTTTTGAAAGTGGATTTCTTCTACATTTACAAAAACGATATAAATACAGGACTTTCCTGAATTTGAATAGATATTTAATTAGGTACATCCACTATTTCGTGGTACCTAAAGTTTAAATTTAATTTTTTAAAATGAAGCTTTCTTGAAGATTTAATTGAAAGCTAAAGGATTAAATTTACTATTTCCAGTAATCAAAATACCCTGGTGTATTTGAAACAGAAATTATATTAATTGGAATCAGTTTTTTCAGTAAATTCGATAAGATCAGCCACTTTGACACATTTGTAAACAAAGATTAATTCTCGGCTTTAAAATTCGCCATTTTTTCAGCGAATTAGTGTACGTATCTACGTTTAAAGAAATAGACGAACTTCAAAAATTACAAAATAAAATTATATTCATATTGACCTTTACGATATAACCTTTTATTTGGTAAGTATAAAAAATACCTACGTATTTCTCTTCTGTGAATAAAAAGAGTATTTCTTTAAAAATGTCATGCCTCTTCAGGACGTCGGCGATCATAGATCTCTACAGATTACTTTCTTTTATTATCTATGAATTTCCATGAATTCTTAGGAATGACAATGGAGTGGTTCCCCTTATTCTCCACCCAGACTACAGAGTCCACTCTAGCCAGATATTCTAACCATAGCAGGAGATGGATACATGCCTTTGCGAAGGGCCAGACCAGGACAGTATTTGAACTCGGCTGCTCGATTCCACTTTCCTCACGCTGATAACCGTTACACTACCCGCAATCATTTATCAGACTAGAATGTTTTCAAAACTCTTTCAGTGTATTTCTCTTTAGATAGGTCTGTTCAGTTTATTATTCTTGTCAAGGATAAGGGGTGGAACTTTCATATCATACTAAAAACTGTTTTACTGTTTAGAAACGAGCCACTTAACCTAATATTTGGCTGTAATAACATTATTTCGTTCAAATATTTTTTACTAAAACCTGAACTTCAAAGTCACTATATCATATCATATATGGAAGTCATTAATATAGAGAGATGACAGCAAGGCTTCAACAAAGAAAGAAAGAAAGAAAGAGGTAAATCTGGTCAAGAGTGGCAGTATCAGCGTCAGCACTAAACAGGATAGATGAGCATTAGGTTTAAGGCTCTAAATTTTAAGTTCAGGATCAAAGGTTAGATTAAAGTGTTGGTTCATAAATTTTGTGACATAATAATAGTGAGTTAATTCTGGGTAGTGCAGGTCGAGTAGTGAAGACTTAGTGTCCGTGGAAACAGCGTTAGCCATCACTGGGCAGTACTAAATAAGAACAAGATGGCATATTCCTTGAAATGAACAGCGGAACGAGAACAAACTAAGCAGTGTATTTAAAATAATGTGTTCAGTTGGAAATTCCCCGGATATTACTTAGCTCGACAGAAGGCAGTCTGGCAGAAACGTCGTGATAATAACAACAAAAATGTTATTTTAAAAAAAAGGCAAAGGCACGTGGAAGTAGAATAATCTACCGCCGTGGACTAAATAAAGGGTTCGGTTCGAAATTCCAACGTATATCACCTGAAGAAGGCCGGAGCGTACAACGAGGGAAACGTCGTGAATATGACAATAAATATGAGGAAAACAGTCCGAACAATGTAAATAGTGTAAATAGCTACAATACCTCATTTCAGAAATATAGACAAACACGCTTCCGTTTCTACAATAGTGTCTGTTGATAAACAACTACATCGTTTCTAACTGAAGGGATAATGAAAAACAATATATGCTCCCTGAACAAATAATTTAGCTGATTTTTCTACCCAAAATAAAAAATACCCTATTAGCATAAATCTAAAATACAAAACAAATGAATTAGGGAATTTATTTATTTATATAATTATCATAATTTTGCTCAAATTCTATTTTATACACAGACACGTGTTGTTTTTGTCGGTGTTGTTGATTAGTCGATACTTTTATGATAGGAATCCGAGGAGAAACATTGCAGACATAAACAAGTGATATATGAAGAACTTTGTTCTCGAATGACCCGAATGGTAGAACTTTTTGCAAAGGCAAAAATCAGTTATGTGTTAGACAAACTTACCTTGGCATAAGGTCACACTTGTGGAACACCTAGTGACTTTTGAAATGACTTGCGAGAGTAAAGGTGAAGCATCGCTCTCTAGTAGGAAATTTGATTGCTTTATGCATCAAGATGTGAGAGGGAACGATCTCAGACCTCGAGAAATACGACAGTTGGGAATCAAGAAATAGCAAACGATTAATCAAAACTCAAAATCGCCATTTTAGTCTTTATTTATTATTACTCATGACCTAAGTTCTTATTTGTGTTATATGTATACATACATGTGTGTGTGTGTATACACATACACATGTATATTAACTGCGGACAGAAAGGGAACTGAAATTTCCGCTGTGGGGACACTTCCTGTAAAATGCCTTAAGGAAATAAACGTATGTTCTCGCACTCCACTCTTCATCTCTCTTTTCTAAGTGTAGCGACTCATCACCGACTCATCTCAACTCCCTTTTACGAAGACCAAATACCTGCACGGTAAGACGAACCATTTTACTTCTTTGTTGATTGTAAACCTTATTTACTCCACGTTGTTTATGTGTCTATCGGCGAATACAACATGGCGTCAGAATTATAGAACCCTCGTGTCTCCTCGGTTAATCCCTAAAATCTCTTTTGAATATGGATTCATTTTTTACTCCACCTACACCACCGGACTTTTCATCAGATTTTATTTCTGAAGATTGGAAAATTTTTAAAGAGGATTTAAAAATATATCTTACGGCTACAGAAAAACTCGGTAAAAGCGACGAAATAAAAACAAGCATTCTCTTGCAATGCTTAGGAAAACAAGGTCGCAAAATCTATAGGAATTTCAAATTTCAAACTGAAGAGGACAGTCTCACATATGCAACAGTTTTAGAAAAATTTGAAGAGTACTGCAACCCACGAAAACATGTTACACTCTCTCGATTTCAGTTTCTCACTGCTCGTCAGGAGGAGGCAGAATCTTTTGACGAATTTGTCACTAGGATAAAATGGGAACTAGGTGAATTATGTGACAGCTTGGTTAGAGATGTTATTATCATAGGCACCAATAACTTACGCCTACAAGAAAAACTGTTGGCTGAATCAGATTTAACTCTGGAAAGAGCTGTAAAAGCTGGCCGAACTGCCGAACTCACCAAACAAAGACTTGGAATCTTACAAAGAGAGACAAAGTCTGTCAACTACACAAAGAATAGCTCATCAAATAAGAAAAACATGGAACAACCACGGCAACAAAGACCTGGTAGAAGTGGAACACAAAACTCTTCAGGCAACACTAATGACAAAATACAAAACTGTAGATTTTGCTCATTCTCCCATTATCGTGGAAACTGCCCTGCATATGGACAGACCTGCAACAAATGCAAAAAACGGAACCATTTTGCCAGCAGATGTCCTACAAATAGATCAGTACACAGAGTGAACCATGAAGATAGTGATTTTTCCTCCACGGATCATGATAAATCCAAAATGTTTGTAGATTGTATCTCCTCTAAATCCTCTGCCACTAACATAAAAGATATAAACAACTACAAAATTAATGCCTCATCTGAAGACTGGAACGTCAATCTGGAAGTGAACGGGACAGACATAGTATTTAAAATAGACTCAGGTAGTCAAGTAAATATTCTTCCCACAAAGGATTACGAAATACTAGCAAAACGTCCAAACCTAAAAGCAACTGGTATAATACTATCTGCGTACAGTAACACATCCATAGCAGTTCAAGGCAAATGTATTGCGCAGATCATAAAAAACAATTTGAAGCATCATGCGATGTTCATTGTGGCTGACATAGATGCATCTCCCATACTTGGACTGAAAACCTGCTCTGATCTCAACCTCATCAAGAGGATCTGCAAAATCAATACTAACAAGATTGATTTTCTCTCCGAATTTAAGGACTGTTTTGGTGAACTTGGGACACTTCCGGGTGTTCATCACATTACTATGGATCCCGATATCAAGCCGGTCATAAACCCTCCTAAGAACATTCCCTTTGCACTGAAAAAAAAACTAAGACAAGAACTCAAACGAATGACTGAATTAGGTGTCATTACCTCAGTGACGGAACCAACAGAATGGGTATCATCACTAGTAGTGGTGGAAAAACCCAATGGCTCTCTCCGTATATGTCTCGATCCACAGAATCTCAACAAGGCCATCAAAAGAGAACACCACAGACTACCAACTGCATCGGACATAATCCACGAAATGGCAGGTGCAAAATTTTTCACCAAGTCAGATGCATCCAATGCATTTTGGCAAATTAAAGTTGGTGAGGAAAGCTCCAAACTTCTCACCTTCAACTCACCCTGTGGACGATTTAGATTCACACGTCTTCCATACGGCATTCATAGCGCTAGTGAGATATGTCATGCGAAAATAGCATCCATTATTGAACAGATTGAAGGATGCAGAAACTCACAGGATGATATCATTATTTGGGCAGACACTCCAGAAATACTAAAAATCAGAACCATTGAGGCTTTGAATGCCATAAGAAAATCAGGCATGAAATTAAATCAGTCAAAGTGCCAGTTCAGCATAACCGAATTGACATTTCTAGGGCACAAAATTTTCAGTCAGAGAGTCGAGCCTGATGAAAGAAAATGCAAAGCGATAAGAGACATGCCAGACCCATCAACTAAAACAGAACTCCAACGTTTCTTAGGCATGATAAATTACTTAGGCAAGTTCATTCCAAAGTTGTCAAATGAAACTGCACCTCTTCGTCTCTTATTAGAAAAAGACAACATGTGGTCTTTTGACAAACCACAAAAAGAAGCAATTCAACGACTCAAAAACTTAGTTACGTAGAGTCCAACATTGAAATACTTTGACCCGGTATTTCCAATTAAAGTGTCTTCTGATGCTTCAACACTAGGACTTGGAGCAATGTTAGAACAAAAACACAATGACAATTGGGCTCCAGTAGCATTTGCAAACCGCTCTCTCACACCTGCTGAAGCCAACTATTGCCCCCTTGAACTTGAAATGCTGTCCATAGTATTTGCCTGTGAACATTTCCATGAATTCTTGTATGGACAACGTTTTCTAGTGAACAATGATCACAAACCTCTAAAATCCATTGTCAGAAAACCCATTGCGAAAGCACCCCCCAGAATACAACGTTTCTTAATGCGTCTACAGAAGTATGACTTTGAAATTGCATACACTCAAGGCAAACTAATGCATGTTGTTGACACACTCAGCCGTTCAGCACAGAAAAAGAACACACCAGAAATCTCTGACAAAGAAATGAACTTTTTTGTCCATTCCATAATGTCCTCCATACCCATCAGTGACAAACGTCAACAACAGCTCACAACTGAAACAGCGAATGACCAAACGTTACAACACCTGCAACATCAAATTATGATTGGATGGCCACAACATCGACACAACCTGCACCCTTGTCTTCACCCTTATTTCAATTGCCGAAATGACTTAACGTGCCATAAGGGGCTGGTAATGAAAGGTTCACAAATTGTTGTACCACTCAGTATGCGTGCGGAAATGCGCAGAATTCTGCATCAGGCGCATTTAGGAATTGAAAAAACTAAATCTAATGCCAGGCAGGCTCTTTTTTGGCCGAACATGAACAAAGAAATCGAAGATATGGTAAAAAATTGTGATTCATGTCAACGATATAGCAACCGACAAAGTACAGAGCCACAGATTCCACATGACATACCAGACCAACCCTGGCATAAGGTTGGCACAGACCTCTTCAGACTACAAGGGAAGTACTACCTCATGGTAGTGGACTACTACTCGAAATTTTTTGAAATAAGTCTACTCGATAATAGAACTGCACCGACGGTGATTAATCGGACAAAAAATATCTTCGCTAAACATGGGATTCCCAACTAATAATCTCTGACAATAGCCCTCAATTTAAGTCAAGTGAATATAAAAAATTGCCACTGAATGGGATTTTCCCATGTAACTAGCAGCCCAGAATATCCACAGTCCAATGGTCTAGTGGAGAGGACTATCCAAACAGTGAAAAAAACATTGCATAAATGTTTCCAGACAGGAGATGATCCATATCTTGCACTACTAACGTTGCGTACAACACCTGGCAAAGACTACTCTCCTTCACCGGCAGCTAGGCTAATGAATCGCCAACTGAGAACACTGCTACCAATCATGAGAAAAAATAATCATGATCATCAAAAGGCAAATCCAAATCACAGACAGACAGTACAATGTGATACCCATCAACGGGAGCTAACTCCTCTAAAGATTGGTGACCAGGTACGTGTTCATGATGGCAAAACTTGGTCCAGGGAAGGCATAGTGACTGAACGTTGCTCCCAACCCAAATCATACATAGTGCTGACGGAGAATGGTAGAAGTATACGCCGAAACCATCGACATATACTGCAAGTACCCTGTTCAAAGACGCTAGCATCACAACCATATCCTGACACAATATTAAGCGCAACCAGACAACCTCATCGACCTAATTCACGAGAACCATGTCCAGTCGTTCCAGAATCAGAAGTCCGAACGTGATCAGGACGACTAATACATCAACCTCGATGGATGCAGGATTTTACAAAGTAAAGGAATTGTATCCTCAATAATAAAGAACTTGGGAGGGGGGATGTTATATGTATACATACATGTGTGTGTGTGTATACACATACACATGTATATTAACTGCGGACAGAAAGGGAACTGAAACTTCCGCTGTGGGGAGACTTCCTGTAAAATGCCTTAAGGAAATAAACGTATGTTCTCGCACTCCACTCTTCATCTCTCTTTTCTAAGTGCGGCGAGAAATCATCGCCGACTCATCTCAACTCCCTTTTACGAAGACCAAATACCTGCACGGTACGACCGAACCATTTTACTTCTTTGTTGATTGTAAACCTTATTTACTCCACGTTGTTTACGTGTCTATCGGCGAATACAACAATTTGGGCGCTCAGTTTTAAAATAGTAAATACCAGTCACAGGAATTCTTCAGAATAAAACGTCGATCCTTGTTAGATGTGAGACCGCTTTGGAATACCAGGCGCTGTAAGCTTAGATGCCCCGGTCATATAACGAATAGCGGCTAGGAACTGGAAATCGGACGGCCGAGTTCCAATTCCAGTCGGGTTTGTTCTATGAGCAAATACTCTTGGGAAAGCTATGAATTTATGAAATCATCTCCCCCCGCCACCCCCCCGCCAGCCATTGGTTAATTAGTAAGATTTATATCAGCAAATTATTATCTCAGTAAAATTATTACAATGCAAAAATATTTTTGGGCTTTAAATAACCTGCAAAAGATTGATAAACCTTAAAAAACAAATCAGGAGTCGATAGGCTTACCTATTGTCCGGTTCACATTCCTCTTCCCCGGTGTTTTGAACAAGAGCAGAGGGGTTTATATACCTTATATGCCGTTTCTGATTGGGCTTCTGGTTTCTTCTATTTTTTCTAATTCTTTTCACTCCCAGTAGCCCTTTGCATCTTAGTAGAAGTAGTTATTACAAACATATACATGCACAGTTGTTATTACAAACATATACATGCACAGCCGTTTATAATACTCAGAGTGTGTTTTTGAATGAAATGTTTCCAGTAGATGTAGGTATTTTTCAGAGAGTCCACATCGCTACCGAATGTGATGCAAGGTCGAGGTTCAAAGTGGGCTTAATGAGAATAGCGTATAAAAATTGCCTAAGCCCCTCAGCACTACACCTTTTATGGACACCTCAGGTGCCAGCCAATAAACCCAGCCACCTCCTGAAGGAGAGGTACAGCATGAGGGCGTAACCACGCTGGGGCTTGGGCTTACTATGTTTGATACTTCCTCGGCATGTGCCAAGTTTGAAAGTGGATTTGTCCTAAATTTATGGAAGCGATATACACAGTGATTGAAAAGTAACTCCCTATTATATGCATGATGGACTCTCCCGTCTTGTAAAAATTATCGTTAAACGGGAGAGTCGATCATACTTAATATAGGCAGTTACTTTTTTAATCACCCTGAGAATACAGAACTTTCATGAATTTGAATAGACGTTTTGAGAAATAGACGAACTTCAAAAATTAAAAAATAAAATTATATTCATATTGAGCAGTGATAGAAAAGCAATTTTTGATGGAATTTACAGATGACATTTTAATTTCTCTTTTTTGTTTATCGTTTGTAACCTTTCTTTAAAAACATATCTGATTAATAGTAATCCGAGAATATTTTATAACTTGTTATTCACCAAATATTTTGTTGAATATAATCAATTCATATTATTATCGTTCTTTCTTTCTTTTTTCTGTGTGTGTGTGGGGGTGTGCGTAAGGACATATGGGCAAACAGAAACGTTCATGGGCTCAGTTTTTGCATAGATAACTGGAATATCTCCTAATAATAGCATAGGTGGTTCAAAAAGCGTTTGATAAAATACATCACAATGAACTGTTGGATCTGCTAAGTATGCTTGATATATTTGTGAAGGATATTAGAATTATCCAGAACGGCAAACCGCCTGCAGAAAACCGCAAAACCGCCTGCGGAATAGAAAATGAATTCGGTAAATATGCAAAAATAGAAAGGTGTAAGACAAGGATGTGTCATCTCACCGGACTTTTTCAACTTTTGCAGTGGGGTGATTATTGGCGGTTATATATTAGATATGCAGATGACACAGTGTTAATAGCAGTCACCAAACTGAAACTACAGGAAGCACTACAGGAGGTACTAAAGGAAAGCGTGAACAAAGGACTAATCATCAATTGTAAGAAGACAGAATGCATGGTTGTCAGCAAAAGAAAAACACAACATGCGAATTACAAATTGGAAATACCAAAATCAAGTAAGTAGAAAAATGGAAATATCTAGGAAGGTTATAAAGACGATGAAAAATGTCACACCGATATCTGAAGTCGCATTGGTATAGCAAAATATGCCTTCCAAAAGTTAAATAAAGTATTAAGAAACAGGAAAATTTGGTTAAAAGGAAAAGAGTACTGAACTGTTATGTAATATCGGCCCTCCCGTATGGAAGGGAATGCTGGACAATCTCCTCACAGATGCAGAAGAGACATCAAGCAACAGAAATGCGCTCCTACAGAAGGATGCTGAGAATACCATGGACTGAATATGAGAGCAACACTGAAGTTTTAGAGAAAATGGAAACAAAAAGAACGCTTAACATCAGAAAGTGATGGAATTTCTAAGGCACATAATAAGGAAAGTGTTTTTAGAAAATGTGTCACTCTCAGGATATATTGAAGGAAAGAGGGTCAGAAGAAAACAGTGCATCTCCTACGTAACGAGCTTGCGTAAATGGTTGACAGAACAGGGATTAGGAGAGATAACAAAAGGCAAGTTTCAAAAGACAGGAAATTGTGGAGAGACATGATCGCCCATCTCCTGAAAGTGCACTGGACTCAGGAGAAGAAGACGTAATGTTGACGTCAGAGTTCATTGGAAGTTACCAGAGGTCATCAAAAGGTACAGCCTGCTACTTCTACTTATATTTTTAAGTAGGGCGTAAATGGTCCAATTTCGATGCGCAGATGGTGAAATGGTTAGCAGCTCAAAACAGTAAATCGGCGAGTCGAGTTCGAATACCAGTCGAATTCATTACATGCAATTTCGCACATATATCTTTGTAAAAGGTATGGTTCTACATCTTCTCTCATCTAAATCGTGGGGACGAATGGGTTTTTCAGCCTTGGTTGGTAACCAGTCTAATAGAAAGAAAATTCTGACTTCAAAAGCCGGTTGAGAATGGTGCCACCAATCCTATTCTGTAAAAAAACTTATGTTGCGTGTTGAGAGTCAAATACTCCTCAGTGGACTAGAGCTGAGAGTGAATGAGTAAGGTTCAATTTGACTTCTGGGGTAACTGATGCCATTGAAGATAGAATTAATTTGTGAACTGGCTTTCAGACAAAGAATAGCGTTTTTTTCTATATTCCTGAGATGATGTATTGTTACTATTTACACTATTTACATTGTTCGGACTGTTTTCCTCACCTTTATTGTCATATTCATGACGTTTCGGTCGTTGTACGCTCCGGTCTTCTTAAGATGAACTACGTTGGAATCTCGAACCATTTATTTTGTCCACCGTGATAGATTGTTCTAGTTCCACGTGCCATGCCATGTGTCCAAGGATAAAATGGGTCACTGGATTAAAGCGTTGGTTCAAGTAATCCAGTGACTTGACCCAAAGACTTGTGAGTTCAGTATCTGGCTACAGCAGAAGTCAACAACAAACTTTGAGAATTGAGTTACTACAGGGAAATAACTGAAACTGAAATACCCAGAAAAGGCATGGCGCGTGTAACTAGAACAATCTACCCCAGGGTTCGATTCGAAATTCGAACATATATCACCTGAAGAAAACGGAAGCGTACAGCGACCGAAATGTCGTGAATATAAAAATAGAGATAAGGACAACAGTCCGAACTATATAAATAGTGTAAATAACATTTTTGTATGTAAATTAGTAGATGGAGGTAACACAGATGAGAGAATAGTTGGTGCTAACCTACAATGTCAATGGACGTTACCAAAGATCAATTTTGGATTTAAATAACTTTATTCCACCGGACGAAATAATTTAAGAGGCTAAAAACTTGTTTTTCATTCATTTTATTTTTGGTGGGAAAACCTGAAATACATAATAAATAAGATTATCGATAACTTCTAAACGCTATTCGAGCGCAAACTTTTATTGTTATTTTCGAAGTAATCAGGCAATTTCACACCATAAAGGAAAATTTTCATTACAATTGGTTTTTGGGGATTATAATGCAAATTAACCTTAAATATTTCCAGCCACCCCCCACTCCTGTAAACAGAATGACGACTGTTATGTTTAAGTACGATTAGCTTTGATGTTTATATATTTCTTATATAACATGTTATCTTTGGCGTTGTTGATTTTAGTCGATGTGCACATTTCTATTCCCCTAATAATATTTTAGATTTTAGACGAACCAGTTAATCAGCTTTGCTTTTTCTTTTTCGTTAATTTATTTACTTTTCGATGTTACCACTTTAGGGTAATGTCTTTTTCTTTTTTTCTTTTTTTTTTTTTTTTTGCTTTTCTTTCTTGTTATTTCAATATGGCCGTTTCAATTGCAATTATTAAATTCTGTTCCCCTTTTCAAATATTAAAATGATACCATCATAGAAATAAAATGATATCTGTTTCAACAAATTCTTAGAGAGATTCAGCATTATAAATCTACAGGTACACTTCATAATCTGTTCGTTCATCAACTCTCTTGAGATGCATGTGTTTTCTCTTTACAGACTTCAACTAAAATAAATCTGGAGTTGTGCAGTGAAACTTACCTACCTTCAAACCGCTTACCCCACATGCCAAAGAGGTAGCTACCCTAATTGGAGCTAAAACAGTAAAAACAAAAAGTGGGTGCATTAATTTTCATGATCTCCCTAATTGTCAGAGACTTTAATTCTTGTGTCTTCACTTCCCCGTAACGCTCAGCTATGATATAGCCCATATTAATGCACAAGGACAACCTCTCAAGATGGCAAACCTCAACGAAACTTCTCTACGCCTTTTCTAAAGCCAACTTTATGTTGGTAGCTCTAAGATTAGATCTCTGGACAACCCTTGCATACGGACACCCAATTGATGAAGCTCTAATGATGTGTAACCAGAAGCCATGTCTATCTTTAAGTGACATCACTTTTTGTTTTGTTTTGGACATCAGAATTTTTTCGGTAACATCATTTTTTATGCGTAAATATAAACTTTTTTCACTTGTTACGTTCCGTAAGAATAAATAAAAAATATTATTTTGGTATAACTGTTTATGAATTTTCATTAATATTCTAATTCAACGGGTCAATATTTCATGTAATGTTTTGTCTCCCTTACAACGATTGCCGAATATCTCTAACTGAATGTCTCCATAAAAAATTCCTCTCTTATGAAAAATGCTATAAAGCTAGAGTTTATTCTACTTTATTCTTCTTTACCATACTTCATGTGTATTCCATATCCCTTTAACATTTTTGGATATACTATTATATATATTTTACTAACAGCAACATCTTCATATCAGTTGCATGTGATAGGCATTTGCAGAAATCCTAATTAATAGTATTTGTTTTTATGTTCCTTTTTGGCCATTTACATTAAAAATATAGTTTAGTATCCGGCCTTTTAACCACATAAGCAACATTTACTATTTGTTAGGTTTTTTTATTTTAGTCTACACGCAAATTTGTTCAATTACATTTGTTTGGGTTTTCTATTATTGGCGATTTTCTTCCTCTTTTAGATGACTTCTGTTCAGTCCTATCTTAGTTATTTTGTCCGCCATTTCTACTGTCTTCCCTTGTTTGATTTTCTCTTCTCCCCTCCCTACTTTCTAGCTATCATCCACATTCCTTCAAGGAAGATGAGCATGTTCTTCCGAGTAATAAATCATTGAATTTTTTATTTTAATTTTGATTTTTTATGAAAAAATCGGCGCTTTAAAAGGAACACCCAACGATCCATTTCTTTCTTTATTAATAATTTCGGCATCGATTTTACTTAGAATATTGTCAAATATAAACTATTCTTTTATTGTCTTCCAATGTACATTTTATGTTATCAGGATAATTTACAAGTACCCTAAAGAGAAAGATGAACAAGATAGTGAGTGAGAAACTGTGTGATTGATGTGTATGTGAAGGGATTTCCCTATAGACTTAATATAGATTAATTGGTATTCTTAATATATATATATATATATATTTATATATATATATATATATATATATATATATATATATATATATATATATATGAGATATATATATATAGATATATATATATATATAGAGAGAGAGAGAGAGAGATATAGAAATATATATATATATAGAGAGAGAGATAGATATATATATATATATAGATAGATATATATATATAGAGAGATATATATATATATATATATATATAGATAGATAGATAGATATATAGATAGATATATATAGAGAGAGAGAGAGATAAAGAGAGAGAGTAAATAAATGAAATACATTTCTTCTCATTTCTCTTTTCTCTTTTCTGTTACATTTACATTCGGACTAATGCCCACGTTTTGTTTGCTATTGTTACAACATTTCTGCTGTTTACGCTTTGGCCCTTTTCAGGTTTCTGTCGGTCCAGCTCACTTTCAGGGAATTTCAAACGGATAACACTTTATTTAATCTGCCGGGGTTAGATTGTTCTCGTTCTGCTTTGGGCGTTTAACGATGTCTTGTCTTGTTATTTTTAGTTCTATTCAGTTATTGCTTGCCCTGTTTGCGTTGAGTCTGAGTTTGTACTGCCCGAGCTAGGAATTGAACTCACAGTTACTATGCCACCAAATTCACAAGCCAACGTTTTAATCAACTATGCTATTGTCTTGTGGAAAAGCCTAAACCTAGAACTTAAATCTAAAAACTTAATCTTCACTTTTCTTAATGCTGCTACTAAAGCCTTGTTATGAGAGCTTGACTCTCTCCGCTGTCGTGTTCCTTCTTCTTTTGTTAATTATTAATATGCTATTTATTTCTATGCTAGGTCTTCCGAAGAGGCTGTCGTAGCCTAGAATATGTGAGCCAATAACAAAGAAGTTCACTCAAGTCAAGACACACTTACACTTTTTACACTGCAGAGCTCCCAGTCAGCGTCTGTTCCTGTGGTGCAGCCACCTTAACAACGTGGGACACGGTCTCTCTCTCAGTCCTACAGACACCCCCACCAGCTTTAGTGATCTCTAACCTTTTTGGTCCTGCCTAAATCGCCTCCGAACAACTGTTGGTTGCTATAGAACCAACCTTCAGATGTGGGTACATACCACCGGTGATGATCCTAACTGCCAATGCGAGCAATCACAAACTATGGAACATCTAGTTTGCCCCAAGCTTGAAGAGTCATGTACTCTTAACGACCTTGAAACCTTAACATGGGTGTGGTGTAGCGACTCGAGAAGAAGATACACGCTGATTCTGACGTCTGATTTTCCAGTGTGTCTAGCATTTTTACTTAATTACACAGGGGTTAGTAACCCCTCTTTCCTTCCTTATGCGATCAACCACGCCTGTTCATTGTCTCTCTCCTAAACAAACGTATGTATATGGTAAAAGTGTACACGAATTTTGTACATTATTAGACGATTGCTACAAAATCCTATCTTAAGGTATTATAATAACTAACGAGTAATCTATATGATTAACACGATAAATGAGTTCTCCGATTGCTTACTTGCCTATTGCAGAATTAAAATTGAATACATAGATACAAACGCTTTAGGACTGATTGCAGTAATTGAAATGTAGTTTTAATCAATCAGTTCTTTATTATGAATGGTTGATCAACTAGGGTAACTAGATGATATACATCAATGCATAGAGCACTTTTGTCAATTCTGTTTTCTACAAAATCAAAACACTTACACAGACGCAATGTTGCAAACCAGTTTCTACTCTGTCGTTATTTCCATGACAAATGTTCAGATGTACTCCATTCATTAGTTCCATCAATTCAGGCCTTACAGCTGGAATATGCCACTTCCACAGTGTCGAATCATCCACATTGACCCCATGTTCCAAATCTTTAAAAAAAATTCCACTCAAACGGTTTTCTCAATAATGACCACTTTGTGGAACAGTCTCGCTGAACGCTTCAATCCTGACCTCTTCAATTCAGGGGGTCAATCGTTATCTTCACTCTTTATCCTCATAATCATTATTTCCTACCAACTCACATTCGTATCATGCATCACATTTTTCATTAATATTTTAACTGTAATTCTCTACATTGAGTGGCTCTCGAACTTTGAAAATGAGTGAAATCTAGTAAAAAATCGACTAAAGATTTATTAAATATAATAAACTAAATGGAATAAAAAGTAAATAGCATAAAATTTACTTATAAGTTCTACTGTGATCATTAGGTAGTTGACGCATTCACCTAAGAATTATATTGTCTTAGAAATTAAAATAAAAACGTTTTACTTACTCCCATTATCATCAACTATCTGTAATAATTTTTATAAAAGTATTATTAAAAATATTCAACTGCATGTTTTTTATAAAAGAGAAAAACTATCAGCTAATTTATAATTTCATTACTGATATTGCCAAGTATATCCTGCCTTACAATGTGTTCCGTGAAAACAAAATTGAATCGTTTTGTGTATGGCGCATTTTCTTTCCCCTCTCGGCTCTTTCCTTCTTTAACATCCTGACGTCATCGCTAACATACTTCCTGTGTCCATATCTTTTGTGAGCGTAGCGGAAATAGCCTCATCACCATTAGGTTACTAACAGCTGCACTTTAAATCCATTAAAAATGCCCATGACACTTTTCTTTGATTTATCAGCAGCAGAAATTGTTGAATGAAATGATATTACAGGTCAGCTTTTTTTATGGCATCGTTTGTAGGAGAAGACGGAAATTTTAATTGTTCTCACTCTTTCGCATAGAGATACAATGTGTTCATTTTAGTGAAATAGTTTTTCCAACCATGGCTTTAAATAAGTTTCTCATGTTAACTTTCAGCAAATGACACAAAGGAAAATTTTCAAGAGATTAAAAGGGTTTAATTCCATGCATCTTCAGCAAACAGATGACCATAGTTCTACATAGATTCCTTTATATATACAGAGCAACCTCGGTTCTCGACTATAATTGGTTCTGAAAATCTGTTCTAAAACCGAATTGTTCGAGAACCAAATCATTTTCCCATTACCATTATTGTAAAAGTGAATAATTCGTTTCCAAACACCAGATGAATGCTTATTTACATCCTTACAGTATATATTTTAGTATAAAACGTTTATTCGATCAGTAAATAACACACAAAAGTGTAAATGAACAGAAAAACATAATAGAATTTAATTTAATATAACAACACCGTATTATGTACGTAGCTTTTTGGTTGCGATGTGATGGCATAAGTGAATGGGGTGGAGGGGAGGAGTTATTTCTTAGAAGGGGAGTCCCTGTCCATAAAAACTTTGTACAGGTTTTTACTGAAAGAAAAAAGAAAGACCCCAGAGAAAGATTTACCTGAGCCAAAGAGAATGGAAGAAATCCCCGAAAGACAGTTACCAGAAGTTTTTTTGTTGTTTACTGTTCGATTAAACGTTTTTATACTAAAATATATTTTAGTATAAAAAGGCCAAATGCATGGGGCACCCAGTGAGGATCGAGCTCACTATCCAGTCGTAATTGATCTAGAGATTTCTAATCATTACACCACGTCTAAGTATCCACATAAGAAAAATAATGATTATCGCTGTAATACTCTCTTGAACAATTTCTTGACAAAACTTCTCCACGGCTTGTAATAAGTTAAATTCTTGTCATTTTACGTATTTTGACAGGCATTAGTGATTCATGTTATTTATATATAGGGTGCGATGTGTAAATTACCGCCATTTCATATTTTTCATTTCGAGCATGCGTGTTGTTGTTTTTTTTTATTTTGTCGACTGCATAGTATAGTAGGGTCAGTTGGGCACCATCTGTGAGAAAAAGACAACCATGAGGCAATTCATTCCGCCAGAAACTCAAAAATAGTATACTGTACTGCTTGGCATTCAATACGAACATTTCAGAGTGTTTGGGTGTCAATTTGAGGATAGTGCAGAGGATACGGAAAGAGTTGGATCAGTATAATGGTGATTACGAAGGTACGGCAACTCATAAAATATACTCTGATCGTTCTGATAAGAAAAGAACTCCCGAATATGTTGGTGAGGTCCCCGGTCTCAACACGGAGGCCCACATCAAGTGCCTTGAGGAGATAGTGTTGCCTTGGGTCAAGAGAGTGGCTGCTGGAAGACCCTATGTCTGGTAACAGGACACTGCACCATGTCACACAAGCAGGAGGACCCAATCATAGCTGTCACACAATTTCTGCGACAACATCACCTCTGGCCATCTAACTCTCCAGACGGCAAACCCGTGATTATTATTTGTGGGACGATGAACTAAAGGCAAGGATTATGGCAGCATTCACCAACTTAAACAAAGAAACCGTCCAGATGAGATGCATGAGATTCCGAAGTCGTCTAGAGGCTGTGTTTGAAGCCAATGGTGATTTTATTGAATAAATTTACTCTTTAGTACTTCAAGATATTTTTGTGTAATTTTGGTAAATATATCTTTTAAAATGAAATGTCGGTGTTATTTTCATTTCTGCGTAATTTCGAAGACACTTTATCCCACGCACCCTTTATATAAATTCTAACCTAAAATGCTTTTAATATTAATTACATTAAAAAATGTCAGGAAAAACATTATTTAGTTACTTTTATTTATTAGACATTTTGCCTAAATTTTTCAGTTAGCTCTTAAATTTAAAAATTCTTCAGTTAGCTCTTAAAAATTTTTCAGTTAGCTCTTAAATTTAAAAATTCTTAAAAATCACTACGAAATGTTTAGTTTTGTTTATAAATATTTAGTGTGAAATAAAATTCTTACATTCGCTTTGCTAACGTCCATCAAAGGATGAAATGCGTCAGTGAAGTTGTCAGTCTGTCTTTATTCATATATACATACATAAAAAATATATAGATATATAGATAGATAGATAGATAGATAGATAGATGAATGAGTTGGACTCACCTGTCATCTCCGGTGTATGAACATACTATCTACACATGATTTGATTATAATGGCGGAAGCGGCAGAACTAAACACACTTTTCTGAAAAAAGCGACAGAGAACTGGTCTCGAAACAGCCCTCTTCAGGTTTGTCATTCTTTGAAATCTGAATAACTGTAAATATTCCTCTTATTCTTCTCCTTATATACAAAAAGCCGAAATCAGCGGAATTATTTTATGGTTTAATTATTACCTTCTCAGTGAGGTCATTTATTTAATTTAATTTTTTGTAGTTTAAAAATCTCAGTCAAAAATAGTGAATTTGTATATAATTTCATCTATGTGCCGTGTCCCTTCAAAACGTGAGTGATCCTGACTCTCCACAATTTCCTATCCTTCGTAGCTCTTAGGAATGTTTGTTCCTTTATTACACTCACATTGCCTGTTATTTGAACATGCTCCTTAATTAGAGTAATTGCTGCTTTTCGCTGTCCTTGCTCTCAATTTTTCAAGTTTTCTGTTCTCATTATATACCCAGGAAATACTAGCTTTGTCATTTTATGCATAATTCACTTTTTTGTTTTCCATTTCTCTTAAAACGCCCTTGTTCTTCACATGTTCCGTTCAAGATATTCTCAGCATCATTCTGTAGATCATATGTCTGTTGCCTCAAGTCTCTTCTTAAAGCAACACAGATACGGAAAATGATATTACATCGCAGATGCGACGATTGATATTACATGCATATTGCCGATCAATCTCGATATCCTGTTGAATTAATTAAAAATTGTCTGCTTAGAGTTACAGAAGCATTAAACGCTTGTGACTATCAGGCTATGACGATTGAAAAGTGTAAATACAAAATCAAGAGGTTTGTATCAATTGAACCTTCTTCGAAATTAAAAATAAAACAACTTTGAGATTTTTCTTTTTATGTTATTATTCCAATCATTTGTGCTGGAATAATTTTATTGCTGTTTATTTCAAAATAAAAGTAACATAAAATCAAGCTTTATTCGAAATGGCAAACATCCAAAAATAAATGAAACAAACGTTTATTTTTCTACATTTTGCATTAATGCAATCTTATCTTTCTCGAAATCAAATATCGTTAAAAAAGAGTTTTTATTTAATTGTTATCTTCCATAAATCTTGTTTCTAACGTTGCGACTATGAGCAGAGACTGCGTTCTTGTTTTTACTTCTTTCTAACAAAAAATCATCAAATTAAATGAATCGCTAGAAAACATTTTTTTCTGTTCATCACTTTCTTCGAAAAAGTTGTTTGATTTTTCATGCTAATTACAATTTGTGTTATTCAAAATGAACAAATACGACAAAAGATGGTTAGTTAATTAGACAAACCGTTATTACTTCAATATATCTTCACTAGGTGGCGTCATTTTGTGAAATTCTGGATGAATGCGGTGCAATTTATTATATTTTCGACTTCTGACAATGTTTTAAAACTTGCTCATAGAATATAATTTACTGTTTGAACGTTGCAAGCTGCTAACCGTTACATGGTTTGTGATAAGGAAGAAAGCATCTTTGAAAACCGAATCTTGCTGATTGAACTTTGCAAGCTACCTTGGAAGCCCGACATTTGAACCGAGCGTCTGTTTCCGTTGCTTTCAACTTTTGATCCTGTCCACCTGATACTGGTTAAGACGTTTATAACAAGAAATGCAATTGTTCATGACATGTAGCTTACAATAGCTAACAATGGTGAGACCATAATAAATTCTATATTATATACTCAGCATTATATATATGGTATGTCCTCAATAGAATAATAAAAACCTTATTCAAACGTGCATAGTGACCGCACTGACTCGTTGTTTGTTTGTTTTTTAGCTATATCAAACTCTATCGGATATTTAATGCCAAAATCTAAATATTTTGTACGCAATTATATTTTTTTTATTTTTGGAGGAGACAATAATAGTTTTAGTAATAAAAGTCGTACTGATTAACCAATATCCGGAGGGAGAAGAGGTGGATTCATACCTTTCCCGCGTAAATGAATATAACGAACCCAGCTGGAATTGGAACTAGGCTCTCCGATTAATAATTCCGAGTCAGTATCCATTACACTACCCGGACATCCACACTTATAGCATCTTGTATTCCAAAGCGGTTATCCATCTAAGTAGTGACCAGGCTTGACATTGCTTAATTCGGTGATCGTACGTGAACCGGTGTTTCAACGTGATGTGACCGTAAGCCATGACTGCATTGAGTAGCAGAGCTCTTTACCCATTAGTTGTGCCGCCGCATCATGAAAAAATAAATAAATAAATCAGTCATTTCTGTAAAAGGGAATTAATTGTTGGGAAACCTTGCAAGCATTCAACACATCCGCAGAATCAAACTTTGAATAATTTTTCACGCGATGACATCACAAGATCATGTTCCTGTTAACAAACGACGCAAAAGAAAATAGCTGCAGATTCTTCCTAAAGCATGAATTTCTTGCCAGCAAACTTTATATCATTTTCATATCAGTTTCATTTCTCTACACGCGCACTAAAACAAATTAGCATTGAATTGGAAATACTGCTTAACAATCAAGAATAGTCATTTTTAAAAAAGTATATTTACTTCATTTTCCTATTACTTTCAACATTCTATCTGATTTAAAATGATGTTTAATCGAATTTAAGAATATTGGTCAAAGGAACATCCGCCTAAAGGATATTGGTCTAAGGAACATCCGCCTAAAGAATATTGGTCAAAGGAACATCCGCCTAAAGAATATTGGTCAAAGGAACATTCGCCTAAAGAATATTGGTCTAAGGAACATCCGCCTAAAGAATATTGGTCAAAGGAACATTCGTCTAAAGAATATTGGTCTAAGGAACATCCGCCTAAAGAATATTGGTCAAAGGAACATTCGTCTAAAGAATATTGGTCTAAGGAACATCCGTCTAAAGAATATTGGTCTAAGGAACATTCGTGTAAAAAATATCGGTCAAAGGAACATCCGCCTAAAGAATATTGGTCTAAGGAATATCCGTCTAAAGAATATTGGTCTAAGGAACATTCGTCTAAAGAATATTGGTCTAAGGAACATCCGTCTAAAGAATATTGGTCTAAGGAACATTCGTGTAAAGAATATCGGTCAAAGGAACATCCGCCTAAAGAATATTGATCTAAGGAACATCCGTCTAAAGAATATTGGTCAAAGGAACATCCGTCTAAAGAATATTGGTCAAAGGAACATCCGCCTAAAGAATATTGGTCTAAGGAACATTCGTGTAAAAAATATCGGTCAAAGGGACATCCGCCTAAAGAATATTGGTCTAAGGAATATCCGTCTAAAGAATATTGGTCTAAGGAACATTCGTCTAAAGAATATTGGTCAAAGGAACATCCGTCTAAAGAATATTGGTCAAAGGAACATCCGCCTAAAGAATATTGGTCTAAGGAACATTCGTGTAAAAAATATCGGTCAAAGGAACATCCGCCTAAAGAATATTGGTCTAAGGAATATCCGTCTAAAGAATATTGGTCTAAGGAACATTCGTCTAAAGAATATTGGTCAAAGGAACATCCGCCTAAAGAATATTGGTCTAAGGAACATCCGTCTAAAGAATATTGGTCTAAGGAACATCCGTCTAAAGAATATTGGTCTAAGGATCATTCGTTTAAAGAATATTGGTCAAAGGAACATTCGTCTAAAGAATATTGGTCTAAGGAACATCCGCCTAAAGAATATTGGTCAAAGGAACATTCGTCTAAAGAATATTGGTCTAAGGAACATCCGTCTAAAGAATATTGGTCTAAGGAACATTCGTGTAAAGAATATCGGTCAAAGGAACATCCGCCTAAAGAATATTGATCTAAGGAACATCCGTCTAAAGAATATTGGTCTAAGGAACATTCGTCTAAAGAATATTTATCAAAGGAACATCCGCCTAAAGAATATTGGTCTAAGGAACATCCGTCTAAAGAATATTGGTCTAAGGAACATCCGTCTAAAGAATATTGGTCTAAGGATCATTCGTTTAAAGAATATTGGTCAAAGGAACATTCGTCTAAAGAATATTGGTCAATGGAACATCGGTCTAAAGAATATTGGTCTTATTCCTTTGAAGCTCTCTCTCTCTCTCTCTCTCTCTCTCTCTCTCTCTCTCTCTCTCTCTCTCTCTCTCTCTCTCTCTCTCGAATCCAGTGTATGAGTATATAAAAGACATTAACAATTCAACAATTGAATAGTTGTTTGTCCGGCTTTCCGCGGATATATATATATTTTTGGTGCATTATAAATTTCTTAGCACAGACTCTTCAGCCGTGTCTACATCTTCAGTCGACCGTGAATGGATGAACATCACTTCTGCTTTCTGGATCAAACCAAACACAACGTCAGCAGGAAGTAGGATTAAACCAGTGGACCGGTCGAATGATCTACGGATGCTCAGGGGACCTATGGTCACTCCCTTAAGTTCGGTTAAGACCGAGTAGTCACCTCAACCCAGGGAGTAAGACGTCGGAGATTGAGGGGCTGGGGCAAAAGTGTTAGATTGCCATGTTGGGAAATATAGTGGAGTGGTTTCCCGTTGCTTTCTCCACGGTTTGGGGTTCATTGTTTCTCTTCTCTTAGATTGATTGCCACTCGAGCCTAGAAAGTCCAGTATACTCTACTGTTTATTTAAACCATAGCTGACATAGAAGAGACAAGGATCATACCTTTGTCAAGGTTGTTCTTATGGATGTGAATGCCACAGACTAGGCTGGAACTTGAACACAGCTCCCCAATTCGACTTTCCACGTCAATTTTCGTTACATCTTCCCTCATATCCACATCGATGTATTAGTTTTTTTAGTTTAGTCTGTGGTTTTTGTGTAGATAATTTCTGTAGAATTATTTAACCATGTTTTATGTTATTTTTATTAGTGTTGCTTTATTATTCTTATACTTATTTTTCAAGGTTAGTTTAATTTGATTATCTATTATGTGTTTATTTAAATTATTGTCAATTGATGCTTGCTTTATATTTTTGAATAGAATCTTGTAGGTGTGGAGGATAATTAATGTTCTTTATTAAGTTATTTATGATGGCTATTTGGCGTCTGTGTGGACAGCCATTGTGGTCATTGAGTATGCATGGTTTTGAGTCGGTTAGTTTTCTTATAAATGGTGCGTTTAAAGTTATCATTCGAATCGATTAGTACATCTAAAACGTGAATGATGTTACTGATGTTAGCCTCATATGTGTGTTTAAAAATTGTCTTCATTTAGAAGAAGGTATAAATTGTTTTTTAAGGTTACGATAGCATTCTTAATAGTACTGATGCAAAAGGGAAACACACAGCGACACCATCATCATTTTGTATGAGTAGATTTCCCGAGAGGACATAAAAAGGAACGTATGTGGTACAGACGAGTAAGAGTTATTTTATAGCATTTTCTGGTTTTATTTTGGGTGTGAAAGTGTTTATAGACGTTATGATGCCTATTTTTCATTGACATGTAGGTTGGCGAATAAATTCTATGGGTCTAGTGAAGCTAATACATCCCGAGTCCCTTAATTGATGATTTTAACGTGTATATAACTATATATATATATATATATATATATATATATATATATATATATATATATATGTATATGTGTGTGTGTGTGTGTGTGTGTGTGTGTGTGGATAAAGGATAACTTATTAACTTATTTTAGCCTTCTGAGGGACTTTATCAAGGCAAATGCTGCAAAGTTTTGTAACAAGTGATGTTTTTAAATTTTAATGCTAATTAGCATTTAAATTAATTTACTTTGGGATTAATTTATGTGTCATATATTTTGAATAAAATGTGGTTCAGTATTTTAACCGTTTTCTTTCGATTTTTTGACATTTTTGTAGTCAGGTATCTTGGCAAAGTAGTAATTCTTCCAGGAAGGAAGATATTGGAAAGAATCCGGGGCTCAGATCTTGATAAGATTCGCTTGCGACATTCTCGAGAATTTTCCTTCTGAGTTTTAATAGATGTGGCATTTTTAGACCAAAGTTGTGGCTGAATTTATTTCTATGTCTAAGAAATGCATTTGATAAATCGTTGTGTATCAGATCCTTTTTGTGTTCATAGGTTTAATTCTTTTCATTTCTGCAAGGTTCTACAATGTGTTGTTAGAAACATTTCTGGCAATTTATTTTATATATACTGACTTCAGAATTATTATTCCAATGGGTATTTTTGTTCTGGCCATATCCATAATAGTTTTGGATGTGGTTGTAATTATTTTGATGTAGCGATCCGCCAGCCTTAACATTGACGAGACGAACACCCCGGCAAATTGGTGGTTTGCGTGTAGGGAGTGCAGTTATATATATATATATATATATATATATATATATATATATATATATATATATATATATATATATATATATATCATAATCGTAAAACTAATAAGAACATGACAGTAAATCTCTCATACGCCAAAATATAGTTAGCTCACTTCCGGACTTCGACAATTAATATTGGACGATTGCGATTACAATTATTCAATGATTTTTCTGTGATTTGAGGTGAATTCGTAGGAAAGATAGCGGTGTAGTTTCCTTTAGACTTCTTCACGGTTTGGAATTCAGAGTTTTCCTTTTCTTAAGATGGTTGGTACCTAAAGCCAAGTCTAGCTTGTTATTTAATCAATCCCACGCTAATTTGTGCGAAAGTATGCAACAAACTAACCCAGAATTCGAACTCGCCCCGCTGATTCCATTTCCGTTACGACACCCGAACATACTTTAGAATACATTGTAAAGACAAAATTCGTCAAACTATAATTAAAATGTACTTGTTTTATTCATCAGTTTTAATTCACAAAGAGTTGACTACTACCTTGACGCATGCGTAACACTTTCTCTTGATGAATCGGCATGCATCGAAATCTGTACTTTTCCCCTTTCAATTAGGTCGTATGGCATCGAAAATGCTACACATTCATCATCAACTTTCAATGAATATTATACAAAGCAACATTCCAGGAGGCTTCATTGCTGAGTGATTGAACCGGATGTTACCCTGTGCAGACACTCACCAAAAATGTTTGTTTGAACGTCTTAAAACGGCGAGCGTGTGTGCCATCGTTTTGCCGAAGTTGATGTAATCAATTTTGCTATGGTTCTTGATAATTTGTTCCATCTAGAAAAATGAAACCTACAAACTGAAGAAATTTCAGTTAAATCGAATAAAAACTTTTAAGTCATCTCATATATAATAGACATTTTGTTTGATATAATGCTTTAGGTAATTTTAGAATCGTATGTTTTCTTTTTGTTTACGAGAAAAATATTTTCAACCACTTATGATGTCTGCAAGAAAGGTCATAGAATACTGACCACCATTTGTTTCTAAATTGTTTCCAAATAAAACTTAAAAAGAAAAAATATATTTAAAATGTTCTTCACACAAACGCAAGATTTCTTCCAAATCCGAAACAAATATAAATTAACTAAAACAAGCACAGAGAACGTTTATAGTTTTATTAATTGTCTGTGTTGACAAAGTAATTTCAGGTGTAAATTTAAATTTAGTTTTTAGTGTAAATTTAGTTTATGGTATAAATTTAAGTTAGGCACATTGTAAATTTTGATGATGTAATTTCATTTTTAGTTTTTTTGATTAGCTTTCTTTATAGACTTTTATAAAACATGAGAAAATATTATATATATATATATATATATATATATATATATATATATATATATATATATATATATATATATATATATATATATATATATATATGAATGGAGACCAAATATGGGTCAATATAGATCGGAATCCGACAGAATGGTAAAATAAAGAACAAATAAAAAAAGTTTATCAATCTTATCAAGACAATTTTTGGGTATTTCTATAAAGCTGGGATTTCCAAGGATTTTTTCAATGTGTTTTTGTGTTCCTTTTTTATCATTCCAAGTGCACCTACTATAACTGGTACTATTCTTAGTTTTAATTTCCACAATTTGTTCTATTTTGATTTCCAGGTTCTTATAGGTCTATATTTTTCTAATTCCTTGGTTGTTGGGTTTCTGTTGCATACTCATTTCCATCCAGGTTCCAACCAGAGACCTAAGGTCATAAACGGCATCATGACATTTTCCAATGCGCATGTTTGTAAAAAAAAAAGGGTAAAAACAAAAACAACCTAAGATTAAACACATTTTACATTGATAAAGTCCTTCCTAAGGTGTAAGCTGTACTTGTGAAAACATTTTTCCCTTTTTTTTAAGGTATCGGCTACTAGGAATTCCTTCAGTGAGTCTATCGCAATCATTTCGAATCAAATCGAGAGCCCCAGCCACAACTGGAAATATTGATGTCGTTGTGTGCCACATTTATGAGATTTTCACTTCTCGATCATTAAATTTTGATATTTTTAAGGTCTTCAAAGACTATTATTATTGTTGTTTTTGTTGTTGCATGTGGTATCGTCTTGCAACATAGTAAGTGACTAATTACCAAGTTCCCTCTGCGGTCTATGAATAAAAAGGGCCACTTTAGGTGAGTTATCTCTGCACATTTGGAACGTTTTCCTTTAGATGGAGAGAGTTTTGCGGATATGAATAGTTCACACAAAGTAATCTTTTGTAGCTCTGAGATGCGGAATATGTCCAGCGATTTTTACTCAGATGATATTTGGTGCCCTTCTTTATCATGCTCAGTGTCTCTATCACTATAGGGATATTTCCACATTTTTATTACTTCGATTTGCAGGTCCTTATAATTTGACGGTTTTTGAAATTCTTTTTAAAAAACATTGGGATTCTGTGGACAAGTTATATCAATTAATAATAATAATAATAATAATAATAATAATAATTATTATTATTATTATTATTATTATTATTGATATCTGGCGTTTACACATTTCTTTCCGGGTCCCGCCCAGGGACCTAAGGTTAGAAATGGCATCATGACACTTTCCACTGCAAAGAAAAAAAAATAATTACATAGATAAAGCCCTTCGTAAAGTGTGGGCTGTACTTGTCAGAAGAATTTTTTGTATCTCTTTGAGGCATGGACTTCCATCGATCCCTTCAATCAGCCTACTGGAATATTTTCCAACCAGTCCAAGGACTCCAACTACAACAAGGATTGTTGATGTTCCCATGTGCCACATTTTTGAGATTTCTATTTCAAGGTCCTTGTATTTTGACAGTTTTTCGAATATCTTCAAAGATACATTGCAGTCTGCAGGGACTGCCATATCAATAAGGAGGCACTTATTTTGTTTGTGGTCTTTAATAACAATGTCTGGGCGGTTGGCTTTGATTGTTCTGTCAGTGTGTATTGTGTAGTCCCATAGAATTGTAGCAGGTCCTATCTCCGTAACCGGGTCAGGGTGGTGTTCATACCAGTTACTTTCAGTTTCCTTCTCGTAGGAGTTGCAAATTTTCCAGTGCAGATATTGGCCCACTCTGTCATGTCGGGTTTATATTCAGTGGGTGCCAATATCGTGCAACCTGATACAAGATGATCAATGGTTTCTGTATATTTATCACAGAATCTGCATTTTGGGTTAACACAGTATTTTAGTATATGTGCTTGATAATTCCTAGTTAACAAGCATTATTATTATTATTATTATTATTATGATACTTTGAAATCTAATTAATCTTTGTTTCATATTTTCTCACTATTTCTTTTCCTCCCAGCCCTTCGCTCCCCTACTTCTAGCTATGTCTGTTCGTCGTCTACATGAGGAGTTATGTTGACAAGCGGCGGGAACGGATGCAGAAATGTTTGTTTTTTCGTGTTTTTTTGGTTTTTTTTGTTTGTTTTTTCATTTATGTCACTTTCGAAGCTCATTATCACAAAGTGACACAGGTTGACAGTATATGACAGTGTTTGTTGCTTTATTCGAGTGTAGTGTAGTGGTTAAAGTGTTGGTTCCCTAATCTCTTCACAGTGATCATGAACCTCACTTACCTCTATACAGACCTTGTGTTTAAGTTCCCCACTTGACAAATACATATTTAGAAAACATGAGAAGCAAATACGATTGAGCGTGATGGAGAAGAATTCCTGCTAAGCATTGCCTTTGTTCAATAGATATCGATTGGTGGAGACATTTTATTTGACTCAAAGTTGATTAGAATAAAAAAAAATGACTAGACAGGATTAGTTGGCAATTATTATTGTCGCCTTTTTTGTTAACGCTTGTGTCAATATTGCTCTGCATTTTTTTCATTGTGGCAGTTACTAACAAAAAATAAAAAGCCAGAAGAATACGTATAGTTTTATTTTTCTATAAAACCCAAGATAGCATCAGATTTCCACAAAATTCTATAATATTTTTAATGACGCTGTTCATTTTTCCTTATAACAAATTATAAACGAATGAACGAAACAGAAAGAAAATACACATTTACTCATTAAATAGAATTTATATTGACTTACTTATAAGTATTATTATTATTACCTTTCATGTCTATCGTATACTCATTTCCTTCCGGGTCCCAACCAGAGATAGAATCAATAATGGCTTCAGGAAATTTTCCACTGATCATTTTTGTAAAAGAAAAAAAATAAGATCACACGTATTTTACATAGATAAAGTTCTGCGTAATGTGTGAGCTGTACTTGTGAGTACAATCTCTTTGTATTTCTTTAAGGCATGGGCTACCAGGAACATCTTCAATGAATCTATCGGAACCTTTTCCAATCAATCCGGGGACTCCAGCTACAACTGGAATTATTGATGTCCTCATGTGCCTTATTTTTGAGATTTCCATTTCAAGATCATTGTATTTTGATAGTTTTTGAATATCTTTACATTACAATCTTCAGAGTCTGCCATGTCAATAAGAAAGTACATTCTGTTTTTTGTCGTCTATAATCACGATTTCTGGCCGATGAGCTTTGATTGTTCTATCTCTGTGTATTGTAAAGTCCCATAAAATTGTTACAGGTCCTATTTCTCTAACAAGGTCTTGGTGGTGTCCATACCAGATTCTTACATTTTCCTTCCCGTCAAAGTTGGAGATTTTCCAGTGCAGATATTGACCCACTCTGTCATGCCGACTTTTATATTCAGTGGGTGCTAACACCGTGCAACTTGATACAATATGGTCAATTGTTTCTGGATATTTATCACAGAATCTGCATTTCTGTTTAACACAATTTTGTGCCCATCATGATACTGATCAGGCCTGATAAGGATATACGAAGGACATGTATCACAGCCAATTCTACTCAATATCGTGATATTTTTAAAATAAATGTAGAGCATAATTTTCAGATGGAGCCCAGTTAGAAATACCTTTATGGCGAGTAAACCAGTCTACTTAGGCGATCACCAACTGAAATTTCCCAATCTCTAGATGTGACTCCGAACTCACTTTATCTGCCTCATCCTCCAAACTAAAACAAAAAACACCCCCGGTATCATTAATTCGTTTCATGAATAAAGATCAACAGTATGTCTGCCTTTATGGCATATGCCCATAATATTATCATTATTATTATTAAATAGAATGAGTGACGTAACTCTTCCAGTATTTTTCAACAGTTAAGACGAGCGCGATTTAAGAAAAAATAAAGAAAAGAAAGAACACTGTTTGACAATGTTCAAAAATATTTCAACGATTGTCTGTCTTCTTCAAGTTATATTTTTTAAATATTTTTTAAGTATCGAAAAAGTCAAGGGTCGAAAGGTAGGTAGATTCTGAATATTTACAAATATTTTATTACAAACGACTGTAATCTTAACGTGTACATTCTGAAAAATATTCGTAATCTACCGACCTTTCACCCCTTAAAATGCATGAGGATAGTTATGTATGCAAATTACTAACTTCCCTCCCTGGGTGAATGAACAGAATGACAGGAGAGTTCCATAAGATCTATACTAAGCTATTTGATTAATTCCTCTTAGTAACTAATCAGCTAACGTAAAATTCCAAGATGAACAAGATCACCATCATATTAAGCACGTTTCAGTTGCATGCCTTTGTAGAGGATCGTGTGGGTTTACGTGTTGTTGTATTAGGGACACGTGCTGTTTATTCCTGCTAGAAGGGCCAACTACAAGAACAATGCGGACTCACTTTTATACTTAAAAAATATTTTAAAATATAACTTCAAGAAGATAGACATTCTGATGAAACAGTTTTTAACATTGTCAAACACTGTGCTTATTCTTTTTCTTTTCTTAAATCGCAGACTTCACTTAATTATTATTATTATTATTTTTATTTTCTTTGATATCTGGCGTTTACACATTTCTTTCCGGGCCCCGCCCAGGGACCTAAGGATAGACACTTTCCACTGCAAAAAAAATAAAATAAAATAAAAAATAATTACATAGATAAAGCCCTTCGTAAAGTGTGGGCTGTACTTGTCAGAAGAATTTTTTGTATCTCTTTGAGGCATGGACTTCCAGGGATCCCTTCAATCAGCCTACTAGAATCTTTTCCAACCAGTCCAAGGGCTCCAACTAGAACAGGGATTGTTGATGTTCCCATGTGCCACATTTTTGAGATTTCTATTTCAAGGTCCTTGTATTTTGACAGTTTTTCGAATATCTTCAAAGATACAGCAGCTTCAGCCGGTATACAGTGATGTATTTGCATTTCTGTGCCCATTTGAAACTCCATTTCGAATATGTCGGCTTCCTTTACTACAGAGTAAAGACACTTACTACTTTCATGTTCCTTGACACATACCATCATCCAGTCTTCTGTATTTTCCAAGTAACTTTGGAGGCCAATTGTTGTACTTTTGTAGGATAGTTCTAGTTGAACTAGTCCTCTGCCTCCTTCGGATCTGTTTATTATTATTATTATTATCATTATTATTATTATTTATTATTATTATTACACCTCAGGTGACTTGAGATTGTTGTTGTTGATCGAAGTCTTCTTGGATTTAGTTTTCTCTTGTTGATCCCAACACTACAACTGTTTTTCGAATGCCCAGTTAAACTAATACTGTTTTTAAAAAGTTTCATCTTGAACATCATCTCAAAATCAAAGTATTTTCTCAAATATACTGCTTTGGGGTCTGCCCGTCGTCCTGTATGGTAGTAAATGATAGACAATCTTCTCAAAGATGAATAAGAGACTCGAAGCAACAGAAATGTGGGCCCACAGAAGGATGCTAAGGATACCATGGGCCGAACATGTGAGCAACTACGAGATTTTGAAGAGAATGGAAACAAAGAGGAAACTTAACATCAGGAAAAGGCAACTGAAGTTTTTGGGACACGTAATGAGGAAGGAGGGCTTCGAAAATCTGGTATTCACATGTCGGATAGAGGGAAAGAGGGACTTGGGAAAGCGATGTGTGACATACTTAATGGGATTGAGCAAGTGGATGGCGGAACAGAGTGTGGGAAAAATAACAAAAAGACAAAACCTATTAAGAGCTACAAGAGACAGGGGGAGGTGGAGAACCATGATCGCCTACATCCTGAAGATAAATAAAAGAAGAAGTTCCATTGGAAAAGCCGTGTATGAAACGTTAAATTATTTCTTCCATTGTTCATAATAACCAGTTTCGTTTTTGCTTTAGATAAGGTTTCTGTTGGAACTTCAAAGTTGCAGAATATTTTTAACGTCTTGTTTTACAGGACGCTTAGTTGATGCAGAAATGTTATCTTCAAGTTCTGTCAGTTTTGCAGCACTCCAGTCAGGTGTTGATATATTTATCTATTTTATTAAAGTGTTTCAGTTTTACTTTTAAATCTTTCAACTTGGTATTGTAGGAATCCTTCTACTCGGTTTTTCGTTGGATGTTAAAATTCGGAGTGTCGGGATTCGATACAATAACAAAATGTTGTTGCAGGATTGCTCGTAATTCGGCCGTTCAGAATAATCTTGAAAGAATAAAATTCAGTAGAAATGACAACGTAGTTTCAAAAAATAAACATTAATTTAATATAACGACAAGAATACAAGCAAATGGGCATAGATTAGAAAGTAATGTCTTTTTTGTTTGGGTTGATAAAGTTTTGAAATAAAATATAAACTGTCTTTGTGTACGTATGTGAGAAAAAATAAAATGTTATGATATGTGTGTTTGTATGAAAAAGTCAACACGTGTGTGCGTGGTTCATAATAAAGAGGACACAAGAGATAGTTAGAAATTGTTTTTTTCTGTTGGCGATGTTGCCGTAGGCTGAAGTTTATCAACGCTGTCGCTTTTAGCATCAGATCGTGAAGATCATAAGCGAGAGTTGCCTGGAACTTGGTGACAGCTGTGCGTATCCTGTTTGGGGCTGCATTTCGTATGTTTTTATACACTTTTTTGTAACAAAATCGGCTCCAGAATTAAATTATTTATTTCTTCCTAATTGGTCCTAAAAAGCCACGTGGTATGTTTCCTACTACGTCCACATGATATTTTGGCTGTATCTACCTAAATCATTTTGAAAATTACAACAAACTTTCTGATTTGTATTCTATGATTTTATTGTTGTCTTTTAAGATGTATTTTCTTAAGTGTGGTTGGTTTATAAATATTGTATTTGATATTTTAGTGGACACGACAGTATTATTGGGTTCGACACAAATGATCGATCAGTTTGTCAAACTCTGATACCCAATAATTACTGCATTCGTGATCTTGTAAAATCTGCGTTCCTCAAAAAAACAAAAACAAATACATTTTATGTCCAGGATAAAATGCAGTCACGTTTCCCTGACGAGATTTTTACGTAGAAGAATCCGATTTAATAATATTTATTTGTGCAAGTTAAATCAAGATCTCAAAATTGCCTCTAGTGACAGACACGATTAAAGACGTCAAGATTTCTCTGTAAAGAGAAACTCTTTCTCTTTACTTAATAATACACTGAAATTATTTCAACAGCAATTACATCCATTGTATGAAACTTTCATACGACTTTTAACCTTTTTTATTATTGTAAGTCAGCTTTAAGGCAGCCGCGAATTCCCTGCCTCGTTGCCAACTGAATTGAACGTATTGTGATCGGACATATCAGCTTTTATTCTGGTGTGAATCTATTGTTGATTTCGTTTAGCGGTATATCAACCTCTATGGGTTGTTTAATGCCGAAATCGAAATATTTTCAATGCAATTTTATGGCTTCAACTGAATATATTTTGTACATAATTTTATACTTTTCTAGTGAAGGTATGTGTTTTTTAGGTATATAGTTTGTAGATAAAAAATATATTGTTGGTAATTTTACTATAAAAACGTAATTTTATTCTTTTTTTTTTTATTGTTGCATTGATTGTCATTCTGCTATAAAAATGTATTGTTGCTCATCTATCTAATACTAAAAGTCTGTGAATCGTACTTGCGTGGTGCGTCGTCCGTCGGGCGCATAATAATGTTTTAAGTTTCTTTCCACCTCTCTCTTTCCGCCTCTCTCTCTCTCTCTCTCTCTCTCTTTCCACCTTTCTCTTTCCACCTCTCAGTGATTGCATGCGTGCTTATTTATAATCTCAGCTTTCTTTAAACAAACTATATTTTAAATATTTAAAAAATATTTTTGCCTTATCTAAAAAGTATTTTCAAGTAAATATGATTTTAAAATATTTTGGCACATTATAAAATTTTTTTAAGTTAATCTGTTTTAAAAAATATATTTTAAGTATCCATCCACAAGATCGCTAAAAATCAGCATACCGTAATGAAAACCATCCCCAAAAGTAATGAAAACATAGTTATGTTATTATTAAGAGGAAGGATCAGTGTGCTTTTTTTTATTATTTTATTTACTGTTTTTTACCCCATTTTAGAACATTCGAGATTTTGATTAAACAAACTTGTTTTTCTTGCGTCAGCGGTTGTACTAACTTTTAGCAGAACAAATTTTTGCCTTTTTTGCGGTAACAGACACATTAATTGGGAAATTCGAATTTTAATTAAATTTTCAGAGCTTATTCACAAAGTTTTGAAAATTAACTGCTGGATAGCAACACACTGCGCCGTCTTGGCCTCACTTTTTCAACTGACTTGAAATGGAGCGACTACATCGAATCACTTGCTGCATCTACTGCAAGGAAAGTTGGGTCACTGCGTCACGCCAGAAATTTTTTCTCGTCAGAATCCATGTTGTACATTTACAAATTTACCATTCGTCCATGCATTGAATGCGGCTGTCATATCTGGTCTGGTGCTCCTGTTATTCATCTCGAGGTTCTTGACAAAATCCAAAGAAGGGCCTGTAATATAATCGATCCTAACCTGGCATCTTGACTTCAGTCACTTTCTCATCGACGCTACGTGACTTCCTTGTTTTTTCTACAAATATTTTCAGGGCCAACTGCTCTGACGTGCTTTTTTCTCTGTTGCTCTGAATACATGAATTTAAGCGTGGTACTAGATTAGCATCTAGCTCCCACGAATGTAATATTGAAATAGGTAAATGCAACCATCACTTCTACTCTAAAAGATTCTTTTCTCGCACATTCCGCCTGTGGACCTCCCTTCGGTTTACATGCTTCCCTGATAAATACAATTTTTAAAATTTAAATCCAGCGTCAAGCGTCATCTTCTATCGTCTTGAATCGTTTGTCATTTCCTCAATACTCCCTAGACTCAGTCTTTTCTCTCACTTTCACTCCCTGTAACCCCACCTCTACATACTAGTAGCATTTCCACCTTTCTTGAGGTGAAATAATTAAAAAAAAGCACGTATGAGTCATAAAGGTAGGATTTTGAGTGATAATGGTATATTCATATTGCTGGAGGGTTCGTCAATGAAACTCGTGAGTCGAAATGCTGAAGGCAAAACCAATCAGCTAAGTGCCAAATTTTATATTCGTATTAATATTTTGTATTAATTATATATATATATATATATATATATATATATATATATATATATATATATATATATATATATGTATCTTCAATAATTCGCTCAAAAAACAGCATAGCGTGATGAAAAACGCCCCAAACTTAATAAAACAAAGATTTTCCGTCAAAATTATTTTAATATTAAGAGAAAAGACCAAAGTATTTTTTAATTATTTTTTTAATTTTTTAAAATCCCTTCTAGCACGTTCGAAATTTTGGTTAAAAATCTTGTGTTTTTTTTTACATCAGCGTCACGTATTATTTACCATTATTTTTTAGCGCCTTTTTTCAGTTGCAAAACACATTAATTTTGACATTCTTGCGAAACTCATATAATTGTCGGATTTTAGTGAAACTTCCAGAACTTATTCACAAATAAATGAAATTATTTTAGAAATGTTCGTTTTTTAGAAAGTCATGGTAAAAATATTTTTATATCTATTACTCATCCACCCCTTACTTAATTTTGTGAAAACTCGAAAATTCGACTTCTGTGTAATTTTGTGATAATTATTAGCAGAAGACTTTGAAGAATATAGATCATCAATTTTTTAGTAAATTTCGACCTGATATTACACCAAATTCAGCTCTGAATTGTAATATACAAAACCCAATAAAACTATGACATTATTTAATTAAAAAAGCTTTTAATGGCTTTTATGAATTATTTTAAGGACACTATTGTCTGCAGCCAAAGTATTTTTCCGGTAAAAAATGAATTTTTACAAGAATTGTTTTCTTTTTTCCAATTTTAAATACAAAATATGATAAATTTGTTAATATTTAAAAATTAAGTTTGAATCTGTGTATTTTTGGAAATGCTGTTATTAAAATATCTACAGATCACAAATTTTAAAGCTTATTACAATCAGTGACACTATAGTATATTAAAATATTTTTTAATATGCAAAAAATATTATTAAAAACGTTTTTCTCCAAAACTATAGATGCACGGTTCAGAAATAATAGGTCACGTGTTTTAAGAGAAAGGCATCAAGAAATTGCTTTGCTTTCCTTCTCTAGCTGCACAAATCAAATTCTCTGACAGACCATCTTCGTCGCAATTTCAAAATTTTTAATTTTCTTTTTTGCATCCTATTTCACTAAATATTTTAATTTCATTTTTAAATATAATTTATTGTTTTTTCAGTGAGAGACATACTACAATTATTAAACATTTTCTTTTTTAGGTTCAATTTTAGGGACTGAAACTGTGTAGACTTTGAACATAGCTTCGTTAAAAAGTACCTGAAAAAACAATAAAATATCAGACTTTTGGAAGTATTTAATTTTTAAAATTATTTTAAGTATTTAATTTTTTTTTATATTTAAATAAGCTAGTTCACTGAAAATTCGAAAATACTGTCACTTCTGTCCTTCCGCCCAATAAATTCCCCTGACTTTAGTTGTCGATACATTGATGTAAACGTCAATTCACACCTCCAAAACCAATCACCACTGTTAGACATGCTTCTCTTATTTTCAAGTAATTTTTTCTACTAAAAAATTAAGTAATGTTTGTTTCCAATTGCACTAAGTAAACTTTAAATTTTCTAATTTTCCTAAAATAACTTTTCAAAAAAGTATAATTGAATTTCAAAAAATTTTTAAACGGAGAATTTCACTTTTGTTTACAGAGTTGTCAAAATGCCTGACATGATCGATTTTATGGCAATTTTGCTGACAAAAAACAAGATGTTTAGCTAAAATTTCGGACGTACTAAGAAAGATTTAAAAATGTAGAAAATAATCAAAAATACTTTGGTCTCTCCTCTTAATAATAACATAAAAATTAAGACGATAAAAAAAATTGTTTATCAAGATTGGGGCTTTTTCATCAGGGTATGCTTTTTGAGCGAAGTATTGAAACTCCATATATATATATATATATATATATATATATATATATATATATATATATATATATATATATATATATATATATATATATATATATATATATATATTAGGTAACTCCACGAAATCGCATAGCATGATAAAAAAGACGCCAAACTTGACTAAAACAAAATGTTATCGTCTAAATGTTTATGTTATTATGAAGACGAAAGACCAAAGTTTTTTTTTAATTATTTAAAAAATTTTTACTTCTTTTTAGAACATTCTAAATTTTTATTAAAAAAACTTGTTTTTCTTTGTATCACCAGAACTACTAAATAACATACAATTTTTAGCACGTTTTTTTTTTTTGTATGGCACACATTAATTTGGAAAATCTTGCAAAAATAAAAATAATTGTCGGAAGTTAATGAAACTTTCAGAAAACTATTCATAGATGATGGAAATTATTATAAATATGTTTTTTTATTAAAGTCATGGCAGAAATATTTTTTTTATATCTATTACCCCCACCCTAACTAATTTTATGAAAACTCTAGAAATTCGATCGCATCGGGTTTAGTGATTACAATAGTTAAAATCACAAGACTTTGAGGAATGCAAATCATGTTTGTTTGTTTTTAATTGGACCACACGTACCTGAAAATCAGCTCTGAATTGTAACATACAAAACTCAATAAAACAAAGATATTATTTAATTTCAAATGCTTTTATTTGCTTTTAGTTGTTTTTATGAATATGTTTTTATGAATTTTCTGAAAGCAAAAACTTTTTTCGATGAAAAATGAATTTTTAATACAATTATCTGTTATTTCTTTAATTATAATAGATTTTTACATTTAAGTTGTTAAAATACTATAAAATTAGTTAAAAGCCGCATCAGGTTTCCTAAGTGTCCTTACGAGATAGATCATTTTTTAGCACGTTGTAAACGGTACCGTTTTGACTAATCACAAGATCCGCAGTAATTAAGAAATGTAATTTTGTTTTTATAATCGGGCTGTAATTATAAAGTACGGAAGACCAACCAGAATACAATTAAGTTACGTTATTTGAGTTAAGTATTCTTCTCCACTGTTAAGGCCTTTACTTTTGCGAAACACGTGTAGAGAAATTAATTTGATTTTTCAATTTCAACTGAGAAGGGTACCTACAAGTATCAGTATTATCTTATGAAATTTATATGATCTTATTTTTATATTAATCTCAGTTATGACATTTTTCCATAAATGAAATATCAAAATTAATAATAAAATGAATGGAAATACAAATAACACAGTAAAATGTAATAAATGTACATAAAATTATAGTATTTTATGTACACTTCTGATAAAATTTCATAAGAAAAAATTAAATTATAATTAAATTATTAAATTAATTAGATACCTTTCTTATGAAATTTAATCTCACTCTTAACAGTCTTATATTTACATTTCTTTATAATATATTTTCCATAAAGCATCGTGAGACGTAACGGTGAAAGCTAAGTACAAAAAAAATAAATTAGAGCGCTGAACGTTTTCCTTAAAAATAACGAGGTAAAAAATTTGTTCACTTAAATGTAAATAATTTCACTTCCCTGCATCCGTAGAATGAATTATCCTCCCGTAACATATCTAAACGACTTGGAAATGTCTTTCTTCACCTGTCAAGTGACGCGAAAGGTTATGACCAGCTTTGTTTTATTTTCAAATTACATTTTTTCGGCGTAGAAGCTAAGTTAAGCTTGGTTCAAAATATTTTAAGTAAACATTATAATTTCTGATTTTATTAAAATAAGTTTTGAAAAAATGATAATTGATTTCTAAAAGAATTTCAAAGTGAGATTTTCATCTTTTCTATAAAATGGAAAAAAATGATTCAAAATGATTGATTATCTGTCAGTTTTGATGACAAAAAAAAACGAGATTTTTAACGAAAATTTCGGACGTGTTAGGAACGATTAAAAAATGTAAAAAAAATACCCCAAAAATATTTTGATCTTTCCTCTTTAATAATAACATGAACATAGACGATAAAATTTTGTTTTCGTCAAGTTTGGCGTCTTTTTCATCATGCTATGCTCTTTTTGTTTACTTTTTGTGGAGGTACCTATATATATATATATATATATATATATATATATATATATATATATATATATATATATATATATATATATGCGGTTTCATGAAGAGTTGTTTGTGACCGTAGGTTTCACGCTTTCGCGGTCTTAATATTTATTTGTATTGAAATACAAAATGTACCTCAAGGGCGAAAAAGTGGGGATGGGGAAAAACTGGTATTCTCTAGTTTTACCACATTACTAGTTAGTCTCACTTAGTATCTGTCTATATTTCTGAGATCAGGTATTATGTACATTATTTACATTGTTCGGACTATCGTCATTTTTGTTGCCATATTTATCACAACGTTTCGGCCGTTGTACGCTCCGGCCTTCTTCAGTTGGTCGGAATGTCGAACTGAACTCTTTATTTCGCTCGCTGGGGTAGACTGTTCATGTCTAATGGAGCTAGAACAGTCTACCCCAGCGAGCGAAATAAAGGGTTCAGTTCGACATTCCGACCACCTGAAGAAGGCCGGAGAGTACAACGGCTGAAACGTTGTAATAAATATGGCAACAAAGATGAGGACGATAGTTCGAACAATGTAATTAGTCTCACTCGTTGATCCATTCGTACTTACAATTTTCCTTTCACCATAAGAACGCATTTACTCTTGGCTGTCGCGTCACGCTCACTAAAAAATACTTTATTTACTCAATGATAGCCCGGACATGAAGTTTTATTTATACAATTATAGAGGGTGGGGGTAAAAATCAGAACCCAATGTTTTTTGCGATCTTCAGATAAACTGGTTGATTTATTTTTAAAGTGGATCTATTTGTGTTTTATATGTGTTTCTTTATTTGTGTGTGGTGGGAGGGGGAATTTAATTCTGTGTTTCTTTGGGATGACACATATACATAGACACACATACATACAGGCTTATACATGTTATTTCATACATACACACTCATATTCATAAGCTTGTATTAGACGCAGTTACACTTTCGTAGTCATGTATGTAGGCAGTTTCATTCTGTCTATTTCGATGTCAAGATTGTAGCGTTTCATAAATGTAGCAATGTTTTCTTACAAGGGGACAGGTGGGGACGGCTTTGACATTTTTTTTTAGATCGGCTGTTTGCGCCAGCAGACTTGCACACACACACACACACACATACACACACACACACACACACACACACAAACACATACACACACACATGTAGATGTATACCCACAATAATTGGTTTGGGTCTACTACTACCACGTGAGTTAAGTTGGGTTCTGTCTGTAGATATCGAGATGATGTTTGTATTTTTTAACAATTTCAGATGTGTTATTAACGATTATAATTATTTTAATGGCAATATTTGTTGTGATATTATTATTGATGTATTGACAATAATTGATATGGTATTAGTTATGATGAACGGTATTGTTACCCCTGATAATGATGGCAACAATAATAATAACAATAATAATAATAGTGATAACAACATAAAAAATAATTAAATAATAAATATATACTAAATAAAATAATAATAATAATAATAATAATAATAATAATAATAATAATAATAATAATAATAATAATAATAATAATAATAATAATAATAATAATAATAAGTAGGCTGATTGAAGGGATCCCTGGAAGTCCATGCCTCAAAGAGATACAAAAAATTGTTCTGACAAGTACAGCCCACACTTTACGAAGGGCTTTCTATGTAATTATTATTTTTTTTTTTTTTGCAGTGGAAAGTGTCATGATGCCATTTCTAACCTTAGGTCCCTGGGCGGGACCCGGAAAGAAATGTGTAAACGCCAGATATCAAAGGAAATAAAAATAATAATAATTGTTATGACAGTGGTTGTGTTTGTGCGGCCGTGGTAGTGTCGGTAAGTGTTGGTAGGGTTATTGTTTCTTGCGGGTGATTATATTTTGGTGATTTTAGTGCTCTGGTGGTTTAGTGTTCTACCATTTTTGCTAGGTTCGTTCGCGTTCGTATTAATTTTTTGTTGTAGGTTATATCCGTTTGGTTTTAACTGTGATAGGAGATATTTGTTTGCATTTTGGAATTATTTTGGATCTTTGGTTTAGTATTTTTTTGTTGTTGTTGTGTGTGGGTGGTTATTGCCACTTTTTCTTGCAGGCAAAGTAGAAATTTCCTTGATATATTCTTGTAGTCAGGTGCAAGTTTCATAATTTCCCAGGTTGTGTTTGGTGTTATGTTTTGTCTTTTAGTTGCCTTATGTATAATCTAGTCCTGTTGCAGTATTTTCTGTTGGAGAATGAGAGATCGTGTGTGTAATTGCTTTGATTGAATGCCCCTTCTATGTAGTGCATTGTAGTGTTGTTTGCGCTGACCTTAGCTTCGTACACTATGTTTGTTTGTCGGCAGTTTCATTGTAGTGAGCATGTGGTTTTGTATCTGCAGTTGCATTGGGGTCTTTGCATTATTGTAGGTTTTTGTTTTTTTGTAATTTTTTAAAAATATTTCTGTTATGTTCTTAGTGTAGCTGTAGCTAACTTTGTGATATATTTTTTATTTATTTTATATTTTTTATTTCGCGCATGCGCGCTGTGTTTGATTTTCTCGACTGCACAGTATAGTAGGGTCAACTGAGCACCGTCTGTGAGAAAAAGAGCACCATGACGCAATTCACTGAAATTTGGAAACAGCATGCTGTATTGCTTGACATTCGCACCGGAAGCTCCAATACGAACATTTCAGAGTGTTTCGGAAAGAATTGTATGTGTCTAATGGTGATTACGAAGGTGTTTCGAGTGATCACTAGTGATGGCGACGTTCTGCCGCCATTCATCTTCCCACGGGACCTCAGACTCAATGCAGAGGCCTGCGTCAAGTGTCTTTGGGTCAAGAGCGTGGCTGCTGAAAGACCCTATGTCTGGCAACAGGACTCTGCAGCATGCCGCACAAGCAGGAGAACCCAGTCATAGCTGTCACACGATTTCTGCGACCACATCACCCCTTAAATCTGACCCCCTAATTCCCCAGATTGCATCCCTTTATTGAGTGTGACCAACAAAACTCATTGTAACATCAAAAATGAACTGAAGGCAAGGATTATGGCAGCATTCAGCAACTTAAACAAGGAGGCCGTCCAGAAGAGACGCAGGAAATGTCGTATGCAGGCTGTGGTTGAATCGAATGGCGATTTTATTGAATAAATTTATTCTTTAGTATTTCAAGGTATTTTCGCGCAATTTTGGTAGATATATTTGTTAAAAATGAAATGCCAGTGATGCTTTTATTCTTGCGTAATTTAGACAATTTATCTAACGTACCCTATATATATATATATATATATATATATATATATATATATATATATATATATATATATATATATATATAAAATGAATGAATAGAGTACAGTTTCAACGTTTTTAATATTTAATTTAAAAGAGGGGTCAACACTATGTAGAGCAATATATATATATATATATATATATATATATATATATATATATATATATATATATAATATAATATAATATAATATAATATAAAAGGCTCAAACACTAATATTCCATGGTTATAATTTATTACATTAGAATCACGATCCAATTTATCAAAGGAAATGTTGGTTTGTAGGGGTCAACACTATGTAGAGCAATATATATATATATATATATATATATATATATATATATATATATATATATATATATATAATATAATATAATATAATATAATATAAAAGGCTCAAACACTAATATTCCATGGTTATGTAAACAGTGACTATTAAGGCTAATATGGCGTGACTCTTCGGCAAAAGCGAATTGAGTCCTGTTGGTCAGTGTGTTTATCTAAAAATAAATACGCTAAAATTCACCTTCATCCCGACGGCTTAGTGGTAGAATTCCCGACTGACGCCAAGTTTATCCCAGCTTTTTGTTGGGTTACGATCCTAGCTAAAGGCAACCGGACGTCTAGTCACACTGAAGAGCTGTGATACAGCGAAACAGTCTGTCTGTGGATGACAATAATTATATATATATATATATATATATATATATATATATATATATATATGGTAAATAGTTAAAACAATTTTGATACATATAATCTGACATGTTTCACCGATGAATCGACGTAACAATAAAATTAACACACACACACACACACACACATGTATGTATGTATATGCGCACATGAGGGAGTGTCTGAAAATAATGGCGCCTGCTTTATAACATTATCCCAAAACATCAGAACATAAGTAAATGTTGGTAGTTGAATCGACCCGCCAACAACATACATAATTCTTTTTTTCTAAGAGTCGCCCCTTTTGTAACTGATGGAAGCTGATAGCAAATTGCTTGTGTTCTGAAAGTTCCTACGAAACAAAGATGCAACATTGAATTCGTCTATGTGCAATAGTTGCACCCGTTGACATTTATCGACGTTTGCTGAACGTTTGCAGTGACCAAACAGCGAATATGAATGTGGGTAATGCGTTTCCCTGGAGAAGCAGGTTGTCTCTGTTGCTTCAGATTTTACGAAGGCAGCATGCGATCTCTTGTTCATCGCTAAGGATATTGCAGCATCTTTGATGGGGTGACTATGTAAAGAATAATGTTTGGGATTGATAACTTTCTCTATATAACTGTACATTTCTCCTTTCTATCTGTTGTAGTTTTCATGGAAATAAGTAGGTGTTATTATTTTCGGAACGTCCTTCATATGTGAGGCGGGGGTATAGGTGCCTCCAGAGAAAAGCAATACCTAAGATGTAAAATGAATTTTTAAAAGCAAAAATCTTTCTTGAAGCTTTTTTCCTTTTTTTTTTTTTTTGCTTAAATTTCAAGCTAAACGAATAATTTTAATACTTCCAATGTGCAAAATACTTTGCTGTATTTCAAAAACGAATTTAAATTGCTTTGAATTATTGATTTTCAAATCAATAAAAATGGCTGATTTTAGCCATTTTAAGCCATATTTACAAATATGTCATCACAACGTAATTCTCTTTATTTTTATTCTTAAAAAAAAGAAACTTTTTAAAAACTTTATTTGAGAAAGACTAGCTGATTTAAAGCTTAATTAATCTGATTTAAAACAAATATTACTTACTTTTAGTTTAAAAAATCTCAGAAAAGCAGTTTTAACATGGATGCGGGTGTTTTTAAGAGGTTTTAACAACTTGAGAGAGAGAAAAAAGTGACATGTTTGGGAATATTTTTCATCATGTATGCTCATTTTTTCAGCGAAGCTTTGGAGGTACATATACATAGGCATATATATATATATATATATATATATATATATATATATATATATATATATATATATATATATATATATATATATATATATATATATATATATATTCACTCAAACATGTTTTGTTAAATAATGTTAAAGTTCTGTCTATAAATTTTTTATTAAATCTTTCGAATCTTATTATGTTATCGGTAAATTTTCCAAAATTCATATTAATTTTTATTTTGTATTATTTACTTTTTTATGTATTTCATTTTTTATTTGTTTATTTATTTTATATTATTTAATATTTGGAATTTATTATTATAAGTTTATTGAAACAAAGCAAGTTCAGTTGACAATTGATGACAATTCCAGAACAAAGAAACTATAAACAATTTTTTTTCTATCCTCTGCCAGCCTCAATGATGGAGAAAGCATTACTTCGAACCATCGCCAGTGAGACACGCTGCAAGAGCCACTCCGTTTCGCGAGGCTCGTCCCTTAATCGAGACGCAAACGCGCCAATCCTCCGAAGGAACGCCATCGAACGAGGGCCAATAACCCGAGAAAAATCTCCACTGCCACAGGAGTAAAAAAAATCTATCAGCAAGTGAAGAATACTTAACTATTTTTTTTTATCTCTGCGTCCCGGGCAATGGACCCCAGCTCAAACGCGAACCTGATCAAATTACCGGCCGAAAATGTATGCGCACCGGTCGCATCCCAAATCAACGACTTAACCATTTTAAAAGGGAAAATGGTAATGCCATCCGGTTGCTTTCTATCACCACGGTCGAGGCCTACGAGTTCGGTTTGGGAAGGGAACCCAACTGCATCCAAACCTCTTTTGATGGTGTCGTTTATTGCTGCATGCCGTGGAGAGCGGCCGGCACTACGACGACAGGAGAGAGGATGCAAACCAAACTCATCGATGGAGGCTCCACATCTGCATGTGTGACGCTCACATAATTTGAGTCCAAGACGGATCGCGACTCCGACTCGAGTGCACTCATCATCTAGAAGGGTACCGGTAGATGAAGAGGGCACTGCGTTGAACCAGGCGCCACTACTCGGTTGTGAAGCAGATAGTAGACAGGCGAGGCGATGCTGATCCAGAGAGAGCCTGAAATTAGTAAAATTGGCCTCGCATTTTATTTTATCCCAGCTTTTTTGTTTTGATGTCTAGTGGGATAGAAAGTAATTCTTAGGCCCAGACGCTGCAAACTTGTTTATATTATTTAGAAGGTGACGTCATATAAACGGTCAAGTTTGATTGTTTATATGACGTCACCTTGAGTGACATGAAATTATTGAATCCATCAAACGTGAGAACGCCGGAATTAAATTAAAAACTAGTCGCGTAACTACACACAAAACAATCCGTGAAAGCAAATGTAGCAACATTCGAAAGTACTTGGGAAAAGATAAAATAAAAGTTAATAGGAATTTTGGCAAATTTATCGATAACACAAAACAACTTATTCGGAAATTTGACAGATTTAATTAAAAAAAATTAGACAAAACTTGTACATATTATTTAACAAAACATGTTTTTAAAATAATTCTTGCTGCCTTATTTAATATATATATATATATATATATATATATATATATATATATATATATATATATATATATATATATATAAACAAAAAATTTCTAAACAAGTAATGGATTTTTTATTTATTAATGACAGATTTTTTCATCACTTTGAACATTATTTTTACTAGATATCCATAACAAAGTAGACGTCCCGTTTCTTTTACACAGTATATTTATTTTCATCTACTGCCCTGAATATTCGGGAAATTTTATAAAAGGGAAATTGGCGTACTCTGGCAGGATTCTAACCAGCACGCCCCTCTTTGCAGGGGAAACCGTCGTTAGATCCGGCCGGCTTTAGACCAACGGTATTCTATATACCATTTTACATACATTTTTTAAATTTAAGCGAAGTACTTGACTGGCGTCAAGATCTCATCAGTTTACAGTTGATTTGGCTAGATATAACGGTAATTCTATGCTAACAGTTTCTATTCTTACACTTCTCGCTTGTGGAACTCCCTTCCAGCTCCATGCTTTCCAGTCAACTTTAAACTACTAAGGCATACTCAAAACTATATATACATATGTAAACGTCCCACGAGGAGTAGAATATATTACATGTATCTACACAGATTTATTCTGCCTTTTGAATTTCCCCCGTTTTGGGCATTATTATATCCATGATATAATAGCACAGATATTTCATGGATGGAAAGGAATAGCTGAAAGGAAAAAGAATGACGAACATGTTTTGTTCTCAGAGAGACTTTTATAATACTAAGACCTACACAAATCTGTATATACCCACGCGGAGAATAATATAACACATATATCTGCACAGCAAAGCAGATTGAAAGGAGAAACAAATATGAAGTGTCTTACATATAATATGAAGATACTCCTGTGTCTGGAGAAACCATGTTTAGGACTCCAGATTCAAACGGGCCGGATTCATCTATTGTGACCCAAGCGAGGACATATTACACGAACGGGAAATAGCAAATCTTGGGGTTTTCCCAACTTGAGGACTGCGATCTGGAGTTTCTTTCTATATCATGGAAATGACACCATGAATTTGTTAGCTGCTGGGGAGGCAGATTTAGACTGCACGGGCCACGGGGACCCGGGATAAAAGAATGCAACCTTTCGCTTTGGCTGCTCTAAAACGAACTGAAAAATTGACTGCCGCTTTCGTATCTGTATGGAGTGACTGTATTAAACGGGCGTCACGTGACCCACCAAAGGGCGATAAGCGCCTTCTGTATCCATTCAAAACTGGACTTTTTTTTTAACTAGGCTATCAAATGGCTTCAAGCAGAATAATAAGTGATTCGTTAGAACAGTCAGAAACTGCAGCAGACGTGAAAAATGAAATAAAAATGTTGGATGAAGAAAAAGAGAAATTAAAAATCAAGAAACCAAAGATGTGTAGGTAAAAAGAAAAATCCGCGAAGATTTTAATATACAAAAGAAAGGATATGGGTACGGTTGCGCAGAGGACACTTAAAAGGACACTGCAGTCGTCTGCTTGGGGAGATTCATATTTATTGAAATATCATAAAGTATTGGTGCCTCCTTCACCTTTAAAAATTATAATATGTAATCAGCTTATAGTAATGAACTACGTGTAAGGTGAATGTCTTCCCTTTCTGACAAATTAAGTATTATTTGTGGAATCAATGTATAAATTGTTAAAACTACTAAATTTAATTCCATGATATCATATTAATTTTTGTCGATTTTTTTCTGTTGTTCAGGGATTTCATTCTTTTCACAAATTCTGAAAACCTTTCCATTTATTAATTTATTATTGCGTTTGATCTAACTGATAGTGTATAACGATTATTACAATAATATAATATAATATTTGTAATTTACAATAAATTTAATAATATTGTTACCTCATGAACTGTTTTTAAAAAGAATCCAACGTGTATATGGGTAGTTTAGCTTGTTTTTAATAAAAATTAATGTAATTATTCTAATTACATGTAATTACTGAAGTAAGAATTGGTTCTTCTTGTAGACAAAAATCTGTAAATAAATGCAGGAAAAAAGAGACATGCGAAAAAAAAAACATCAGCACCGATGGGTCGGATAGAAAACTGACTGAACGAGACATATGAAATTAAATTAATATCATAATACTCCTCCGACATTGAATAATAGTCTAAGTGGAATATCTGATTTATATCCTTTTTATACATCCATACCAAAAAATTATCTAACAGTTGCTAAAAGGAAACAATTAAATAAATTTCTTTAAAAAAAAAGGTACACACTTGAATATGGCATTTAAACATTACCTTTTTAATCTTCAAATTATATGTCTTTATACAATTATAATAAAATAAATTCTTGTGACGAAGGGCATCGAGATGAATTTCAAAATAGCGGCACTAAAATTGTCATTTTTTAAAAATAAATATAAGTATGTTATTTTTATTTTTGTCCAATCTAAATGAAAATAAATGTGTTTCATTAAATTATGCAACCATAAATTTAATATTTTTTGAGTTTTATTGAATTTTTTATAAGATGCTGGCCGAATTTTCCGTATGTTTACATTCGTTTATTTTTTTTACTGAAATAATGTCTTCGGGAATTTTTCTTTATATAAGTGTGAAAAAAATGAACGACCTCACCCAAATTTTAAAAAAAAGTATACAAGAGATAAAAGTGGGGGCGAAACATAGCTCACAAAAATATTTCCCCCCAATTTTTTTAATAAAAAAACCTAGTCAGTAAAAAAAAACATTCATTCATTAACGAATAACTTCTGAAAATGTCGTTTGAATTAGATAATTTCATTTGGGGTTTTGGCGGTACGTAAATATTAGGTTGGTGCAAAAATAATGTCGTTATTTACATAAGTAACATATGTGAGAAAACGACATTATTTTTGCACCAACCTAATATTAACATGCTTGGTCGAAAGAGAAAGAAAAAGAGTGATTAGAACAGAAAGAGAGAGAGAGAGGGCGTAGAAAGACCCAAGAATAGAGTGACATTGTGTGGGGGTGGGGCTTCATCTTAGATGAATGTTATTTGTAGTGATTATTTAAATCATGTTTGGTGACCTAACGATCTGTTGAGGACAAAAAATTGTCCCTGACCTGCAAGTGACCTTTTGAAATTAAATTTTTTTACTTTCCTTTTCTTTTTCTTTTTCATTTTTTTGATCTTCAACAATTTGTGGGAAGAAGTAACTCTGTAAATATCATCGAATATGCCTACTACCCTGTATTTAAGCCTCAATGAGACGCGTTAACTCTCTCTTTTATTTACCATGTACTTTTTTTAACTTTATTTTAAATAAGCCGCGTTAAAAAAAATAACATTGAAGTTTCTATAGAGATTTTTATGTTTAAGTTGATTATTTAAAATGAGGAGTATTTATGACAAAAACTTTTGAGTAGTAGATGCTGTTAAAAAAGACGTGGACAGTTATAAATTTTAAAAAAATATGCAACTGACAACGGTAAAAAAACTAGGAAAAATAAGCCAATACAGTGGAACCTCGGTTCACGAATTGAATTCGTTCCTGAAGCCTGTTCGTAACCCGAAATGTTCGTTAACCGAAACTATTTTTCCAATAGGAATCAATGTAAAATGGATTAATCCATTCCTGGTTCCAAGATGATTGCTTATTTAAACTTTTACAACAGTATTTTGGGCCCAGGTTTATACACAAAACTAATGAAAATCATTAAATCTAAGAAAAAATAAATAAAAACCCAATACTAAATAGATAAAATATAGACGAACACTTCAATTTTACCGTACCTGTAAGTAGGAGATTTGATGGCGTAAGTAGAAGGGGAAGGAAATAGATGTTATTGTTTGGAAAGGGGAATGAAAGACATGATTGTCTTTTTATTTTTTAAGAATAGTATAGAGCGTTGATTTTGCCATATGAAACTGAGTAGAAAGAGACCATATCACCATCATAGAGACAATATCATTAACAATTGTTTTTCTCTTAACTTTTCTTTTTTCCTATAGCAGTATCACTGCCAGCTTTTGTTGGAGTCATGACTGACGACTAATGAAGAGAAAAAGAAGGGCACAGTGCAATAAAATTGGAAAAGAAAAGCACAGCACAACACACGAATGTATACAATACGGCGGTCGACTAAGAAATGATTCCATTCGGGTTAACCAGGTTCGGCACGGTTCGGCCATGTTGTTCGAGAACCGAAATTTTGTTTGATAACCGAGACATTTTCATATCGAATATTCTGTTCGAAAACAGATTTGTTTGACATGTGAGACGTTCGAGAAACGAGGTTGCTCTATATTTTAGTTTTTCAAATTTTAAATCCGACATTCTTTAATTATTTTTTTAAAATAAACAATGGCAAAATTAATGAATGAATTATGGATAAAGAAATAATGTTTTATTATTATTATTATTATTATTAAAATCTATATATTAATGCGCATGTACCTGCCTACATATGGTGTATGTCATGTTAATCCGATTAAATCCTGTGTTGAGGGTACTGGAGGTCGACAGAAAGAGAGAGTAAAATAAAGAGCAAAACAGAATCTGAGAGAGAGACAAGAAGTGAGTGCGACACTGATAGGGATTAGAGAGGGTGTCATCTTAGATAAACAGGTGGACAACGCTGAGATAACTTGACCAAATGTAATAAGGTTCAGTGTAAGAGTTCATTTTAACATTTTTTTTAATCCGCCCCACAGCAGCTTACAAGTCCATGGTGCCGTTTCCCTTTGGGAATATATCTTTTCCAGATACAGAATGAAATGCCAGATCGCAGGCCTCAATTTGAGAAAACCCAAAACTTGCCGTTAATGGAATATGTCCTCGCCTGGGACGTAGACGAATCCGGCCAGTTTGAATCTGGAATCTTAAACATGGCTACTCTAGAGAGTATCTCCATATTATATGTAAGACCCTTCCTTTTTGTTTCTCCTTACACTCTACTTAGCTGTATAGATATATGTGCTGTATTATTCTCCGCGTGAGACATGTGTATATATGTTCATATAGCTGTGTGTATATCTTAGTATTATAAAAGTCTCTCTGAGAACTAAGCATGTTTGCCATTCCTTTTCTTTTCAACTATTCTATTCCGTCCGTGAAATATTGGTGTTATTATATCATGAATATAATGTTCATGACGGGGGAAGTACAGATGAGTGAATAAATACTTCTTCTAAGCCCCCCCCCCTGTTACGCAACTATCCAAGAGTGCTCAGAACTCGCCAAAATTGTATTTGTTTTTCTATATTACTTCATGGTTTTTGCTTATTTCTTTCGTAAATCTGAATATTCTTTCCCGTTTCCATTGTACCTTAGTCCTATTTATTCTTAATTCTTGAATATAATACGACCCCAATCCTCTGTCCGTACTTGACATGGATATTAAATTAGGGAATGTATACTTTCTGTTCTTGAGTCAGCAGGTTGCAAACGCCTAAATAGTTGGACATACTATAAGAAATTTTCGATTAGTGAAAGTCCTATGTCCCCACTTTCCATGTGGGATAGATTACTTGGGATATAAATAAAAGGAAAATAACGCCTGTTGGGTTTTCCATTTTTCTCACTTCATTAGGGGAAACTAAACTTTAACTTTGTAATTTTTTTTTCACAAATAATCACTTTCCAATGCTAGCTCTCGTTAATGCATTAGGCGGTTCGAAAAATAATGTCCGATTTTAAAATCAACTTTCATTCCTGAATTAATGTATTTAAAAATAGTGTTTAAATCAGTCAAAATAGGAACCCTGAATATCTATATATTTCTGCCATCGAATTACAAATTTATTTATGCCTTTACTATAAAACTCTAAAGTTTTGAACACCAAGAAATCTTTGAAATCACTTTCTGCAATTTCTTGCAACGGAATGTCTTTTGGCTTAAAAATTGTCAAAATGCTTGTAAAAATGATAGTCAATGGACAGGAGATCAATAGAATATGGTGGATGTTGTATCCCAAGTTGGTGAGCTTCTGCAGTGTCATCCTGGCAACATGCGGCCGACCATTATGACAAAGTAGAATTGGACCTCGTCAGTATGTGCCGGTCGCATTTTACTTAACTGAATGTGCATTTTATTCAGTTGCTAGCAGAAAAATTTCAAGACTTCGATCAAGAAATAAAACATTAGAATTTCACAGATGCAGCATCGAACACACGTCACAACGTCGACCACTTTGACTTCAACTGAATTCATGTGGAACCCAAGATTCTTCACCTTGCCAATTTTCTTGAGATGGTTTGATATTGTTGAAATGCTGACATTCATTATCTGAGACATTTCTCTGACACTTTGGTGTGCGTTTGTTCGACTGTTGTTTTCAGACATTGATTGTCAATAGCAGACGGACGTCCTCTACCACATTGATCTTCAACACCCATATCCCAACATGGAACTCGACGTACTATCTGATCACAAGAGTATCCATTATCCCAGGATCTGTTAAAGTTGGTAGCAGTTTGAGAAGCATTTTGACCAAGCGTGAATTCATGCAAACAAAAGTAAACGCATCTCTCTTTATTTCATGTTCGAGATGCGGAGTTTAAAAAAGGAGTCGACCGCAAAATTGGGATCATCGAGTCAATGCAAACAATTCTTAGCTGCATAGTATGTGCTTCGCCAGTACTACATACAACTGAATTCAGAGTTTTCCTTCTTTTAAAGCGGTTGCCACCCAAGGCTATGGAACACAGTCTGCACTACCATTTACCCATAGTTGGACTGGGGAAGAAGAGCTGGAGTTATACCTTTCTCACGGGAATTCGAACTCGGCTCTCGAATTTCTCAATCCGAGCCAGAATTCATTACGGATTTTGAAAGCGACTGATGCAAAATTAACTTTGTTAGAGGACACTTTAATCAGTTAGAAATATGTAATATATTTGTGTACAACTATTATAACGAGGTATTAGAACCACATTCAAAAAGTTTGTTCTAAAAATGACTATTATTTTCCGAAAAATCTAATAATTTTGTTTTTACGATAACATTAAATCCAATGAAGATAGGGGATGGTGATGCCCCCCCCCCCGAGCAACTTACGTTATCTCCCTTCTCCCAGTGGCGTTTTTATTCCTCATATATGAGCGAGTTTGTCTCGGTATCTCAACCCTGTACGATATTTCTGACTTAATAAGTTGCCTTAATATCTGGCTAGACGAGGTATGATCCCTCGAGGTATCACGATTGTATTTCTTCTCTGGATTATTTGTTTAAGGGTGCTGGAGGTAAACGTTTTCTGGGTGTTGGTGTTATCCACGAGATAGTCAGTAATCGCCGAACCTTGGAGAATCTTCGAAGGAGTCTATCCTATCAGCAGGTGTATAATATCCGGGCTAGTGGACTTCCATTTTGTGAATGGGTTTTTGGACTACGCAATAGCCTTCAGTGGGTACTGTTACAGCTTTACCTTCGAACAATTCAAACCATTTGGGTGTGACTGTCTTGCTAACTAGTCTTCACTCGAACACATGTAATCATGACCACAACAAAATCAAATAAAAGTATCAAACCCAACCCAACCAAAACAAATGTATTACCTCAGATTCACCATCCCCCCTTCCCCCAATATGAAGGGGGGGCTACATTCCAACTTTCCAGGGGTGGAACTCCATCTTCTCAACGCGAAACCTGAACTCTCATTCTTGTTTGAAACTGGTGTTGATCATTTCTCTCACAGTGCAAGAACTTGCAATCCCGAGTTACTCGCCCCTGATAGTAAAACATGACCATTGATACCGCCACGACTCAACGCCTACATGAAGGACGGGTTCCCATGTGGCAGAGGCTTCCAAAACGTATATGTGCTTCTACAGTACCTCTTACATCTTCACTCTATATCGTCCCCAGATTGATGAAATTGTCATGTTCGGCAAACTAACCGAAACGATTGATAGTATCCTTTCTGAGTATCTCTCAGTTAGAATTCCTATTTTTGGTGACTTCAATACTCACCGCAAAGAGTGGTGAGTCCACTCAAATGAAAACGATAAAGAATGCAGATACTGTCGAAACTTATCCGTCGCCTACGAACTGGCACAAATTATTGAAGAGCCCAACAGGAAATCAGGCAAACTTCCTATACCTCTTCCTCTCATCCTGCCTTGGAAAATGCTCATTGGGCACTTCAGACTACTTTATAGTCAATCTGAAAGTCGATGCCGCCCAAACAATAGAACGATTTTTGGTTCACGAAAGTCGAACAGGAAAGCTACCGATCTTACATAGCGGAAGCTCCTCTCTTAGCCTTCTTCAAACATTACTGGCACTAAAACTACCGCCCTCGTCTCAACGTATGTTTTCCGGAATATAACTGAACAACCAGACACGGTTTCCCTCTGAATGTTCTGTAGTCTCTAAGCTCTACGTAACCATTGCTGCAATATCTATCACAGGAAGCGGTGTGGTAGGACACTTACTGCATCCAGAACTGCACACAATCATTAAAAGAGAATTCTATAAAATGCAAAGTGCATCTATGCACAAGCAGTTCAGTCTAAGGCAGTACTGTGTATGACGATAAACTATATCCGGCAGCAATGCTTCTGATCGATTCTTACAATTATTGAGTTAATAATATTCAATAAATGTAAAGTTAATTGAGGTTATGGCATGTACAGATTGATAGCTACAAAAGCTGAAGGCTATGTTATAATACTGTATCAATTATTTGAGGAACAGATACATTTCTGAGAAGAATGGTAAGGCTTTGTACACCATAGTATTTGTTCTGCGTTTTCTTAGACTCTTTGCAGTCTATTAAAATGTGCTTAACAGTGAGCAATTGATCACAAGAAGTGCACCGAGATGCAGTTTATGCTTTGAGTAAGTACTTCTGTGTAAGATGTGGATGTCCAGTTCGCATTCTGCTTTGCGCTATGCCATTTCTTCGATCAGCTAATGGTTCTCTATTTTCAACTCTGACTGTCGATTGATGCTCGTACAGTTTGTTGCTTGAAAACGTATCCCAAATTGTTTTCCATATACAGATTAAAAAATAAGAACACACAATAAGTTAAAAGAAAATTACCAACGATTTGCTCTACGTTTTCAAAAATGTATCTGTTTCTCAAATAATAGGCTACTTGAAAGAATTAGGGCGCTTCTAGCACTTATAGAAGAAAGCACAGTACATCTTATTATCTATAAACTATGTATCTAAAAACACATACGTTTCTTCTGAAAGTATACAATTGCGTACAAAATGTAATGAAAACAGGACAAGAGATTCTGTCTAGTAATATTTTATTCAATTAAGAATCTTACTACTCGTCTACCTGACAAGCGGAAATGTACAGCTTTTATAGCTTGGATTATCAAAGGGGAGATAATCCATATTCACAACACAAAATATCTGTAGTTGAACCATAAAGTTGCGTAAATAATGCCTGGATTTCGGCATTGAGTGAACAATGGAGGTTGACGTGCCGCTGAATTATATCAACCAACCAACTGTTTCGGCATTAATGACTAATAGTGGTTGATATACCGGTTAAATAATCAGCCAATCAATCAATCAATCTTACATATTCACACACACACACACACACACACTCACACACGCATACATGTGACTGGCCTGGTGACTGGCTCATTTAATAATAGAAGCATAAAAAGCTCTTCTGTAATATTATTAGCATAGACAGTTATTCTCAGAAGAGTCTTGCATTTAAAGTCTTTGATTTCTTTTCTCAGTTCCATTTTCAAGCCGATGTTGAAAGTCTGTCTGCAGGTGTGAAGAGTTTGTTGTTTCCATGTTTCTTTCACTCACATGTCTTCCATTGATTGAACAAAGAGAATTGCAATTATAACTTACTAGAACACCATAACAAGTTTAACTTTTGAAAAGAGACCACGTCTAACAAAAATATTACAACGATGAACGCGGAAGTAAAATAAGGAATTATTTCTTAATGTTCTCTAAAGTTATATAGCTGCATTTTGTTTACTTGTCAGGTTAATCATCTTCCGGGATAAAACCAACGCAAAAACGGAAAAAGGACACTACTCGAATGAAATCACGGAATTCCAAACATAAATAAATAAGAGTTGTCTGTTTTGTTTTTAATAATGTAATGAGTAACATTTGAATAACCCAACCTTTCCATCACAAAATTAATTATTCATGATTATAAAGTTAAAGATATAAATTGCTGGCCAAAAACTTAAGGCTAATGAAAATATATCTTTTACTTTGTTCGACTCCACCACTTATTTGTTTACAGCTTCAAAATGAAAATGGAAAATTTAAACACTAGGAAATTAGACTAAATAGACTTGTCAAAAGTTTAAGACCATATTTAAATGAAACTTTAATTGGTTAGTTGGTTGGTTTTGTTTAGCGGCACATCAATATCTCTATGGGTTATTCAATGCCGAAATCTAAATACTTTGAACAAAATTTTACGTCTTCAACTAAATATATCTTGAATGCAATTATATGCCTTCAACTACAGATGAAATGCATTGTTGGCCAATTTACTATAAATATGTATTTTTGTAATTTTTTATATAAAATATATTACTGGTATTTTTAATATAAAATATATATTTTATACTTTCATAGTGTTTTGTTTGGGGACGTCATTATTGCCCATAACTGGGACCCTAGCAGATTTTGCCACCCCGGGATAGGTCGAACCTGGGAACAACAACAATTAACAGATGGTTCCATACACCTCAAAATCTCCAATCCCGATCAGAGGCCTTGCTGTCGGATGTAGTTTATCATCATACCCATGAATAATTTTAATTGGCAAAAACGTAAAGAGATTTTGCCATTTGTGTCCAAGTAGTCAACATCTCCCATTGGTATCTTTTGCGTTACATTAGGTAAAAACATGGCAAATGATGAAAGTTGACAGATTTTGAACGTGGCAGAATTGTCGAGCTGCAGAAGCAAGATCTTCATCAACGTACTATCGCTGGTGAGATAGGACGTAGTAAAACTGCTGTTGCAAATTTCTTAAAGCACCCTGGGGGATACGGAACGAGAATTTCAATTGGCCGGCCCAAGAAAATTTTGTCGGCGTTGAGCAGAAAGATTCGACTGGTTATCCGGCAAGACACCAGCCGATCAGGGAACCAGATTAAAGCTCTTAAAATGAAGATTAAAACAGATCGGTTAAACTTTGCTGAGAAGCGCCAAACATGGGATGCTGGAAGAAGGTTTTGTTATCTAGTTAAGAAGAAACTGAGCTTGATAGTCCAGGTTTTTTCTTCACATTACTGGCACGATAAGCATATCCCACTGGAAACATTTTCTACACGACACAGTGGAGGAGGTTCCATCATGATTTGGAGTGCTATCTCCTTCCAAGGAACAATGGAACTTCAGATTATACATGGGCGTCAAACCACAGCTGCTTACATTGGCATTTTGGGGAGAGCATCCTTATTGATTGAATGCCATCGCTTGTGTGGAAATGACCGAATCTTTCAGCAGAGCAACACTGCAATCCATAAGGCCAACAGAATAAAGGACTTTTTCATGACTAATAACGGCAATCTGTTGGACCTTCCATCATATTCACCTGTCCTGAACCCTATTGAAAATGTTTGGAGTGGATGTCAAGGGAACCCTATAAAATTGGACGTCGATTCCAAAGACTGAATGATCTCACGAAGATCATTCACTCTTCGGAATCATCACTTGGAATAACATTCCATTCTGCTTTCTGCAGACGCTTAAATTGACCATGCCAAATTGAATTTTTGAGGTTATTCTCAGTAAGGGCAGTGTAACTCACTACTGAGACGACTTGTTGGGCATTTCCTACGTTGTTTATGAATTCTTTTAGGTATGGTTTTAAACTTTTGATCAGCTAGGACTTAACCAAATTTCCCAATATTCAATTTTTTCCCTAATAAATGATAAAATAGTTTTTATGTTCATTTTTCCTTTTCTTATTTTCATTTGTTAAAGGTCTACTCCAATAAGTGGTTGAGTCTAACAACGTAGAAGGTATATTTTTTCTTTATTTTCATTGGCCTTAAGATTTTGGCCAACTGTGTTATAAACGTATGCGTATATCAATACGTTATAAACGAGAATATTGATTGATTTGTTTTTACGGCTTGCCAACACTTTGGGGGTTATTTAATATATTTTATATATTTTATATATATAACTGATATAAAATATTGCAAGATATGTATATGGTAAGAATTTCTTCGAAATGATTTTTAATTCCTGGTTTTAAAAATCGAATTTTTGTTTATCTACAAGAAATGAATAATAGAATTCTATAAATTGATTTTGAAAATAGCCCAATAGAATTTATTAAGAGTTGTTAAACTTTTACGTCCTACTTGTATGTTTCCTGATATTCATAACAAAAACAGGAGTTAATTTGTGGGTGAATTTCTTTAAACAAAATAACATCTATCTTCACATCAGAATGAATCACTTTTAAATCGTTGTAACATCCTTTGAAGAAATGTTTAATTGCTATCACCCCAAGCAAGGCAGTAAAGCCACTGAGGCACAAGGGGTTACAGGGAATGGACGATTTAGGAAAGGAAACATTAATAATCAGCGGGAAGCGGAAAGAGTAATCTGGAGAATAGTAGATAGTGATTGACATTGCATTTATATTTTTGCAGATTAAAGTTAACTGGAAAGCATAGAGACGGAAGGGAGTTCCACCAGCGAGAAGTTTGAGAAAAGAAACTGTTAGCATATAATTTACGGATACATCTAGCCAGCTCAACTGTAATTTGATGAGCTCTAGACGCCAGTCTAGTACTGATCTTAAATTCAAAAAGTCTAGGTACCATAGCAAAGAGCATTATTTATTTGTAAAATTACAAAATGTGGCACAAGGCCAAAAGGGGAAATGGGGAAAAGGACGGTCTTTTTCTGTCTTAACACTGAAGTTAGCTAGGCACAAACACTGACCCAAACATGCCACAATATTCCTTACACCAAAACAACGCATTCTTACTTACCATTCTTACTTCATCCACCATAATGCCACAGCATCTCTATGAAAGTCCTAACTCGTCACCATATGTACAATTCATAGCGAAGAGCTCGTCCAAAACATTACCATGAAAGTATTTATAGAAAAACTTTGAGAGGCAACCTGACAGCAGTGGGAAAGTGATTGAAGACAAGCCGCCAGATCATGACCGATAATATTGCTGATTCTTCTTTGGATTTTATCAAGGAGCTCAAGGTAGATAGCACGGGCACCTGACCATGTGTGGCAGCAATATTCTAAGCATTGGCGAATGAAAGACTTATAGATATGTAACATATATTCTGGAGCGAAAAATTGTCTCGTACGTCACAGTGAACCAACTTTACATTATCTTTTATTTTTTAATTTGAAAACGATATAAAAACTAATATTGTAGATACTGTAATTTTTAATGTTACATTTAAATTTAAACGTGCAAAGTATATTGGCACATCCTTTTAAACTGTTCTTTATATTCTATGAGACTTTAACCGAGACTTTAGCAATAAAACTTCACTGTCTTTATTTTATTAATTCTAAACATTCTAACATGAGATAAAACAGTGCCATCGCAGCTGTCTAAACTCAGTTCTATATCGTAGGTTATTTCAATGAATTTTGGATTATATTTTATATGAGGATATTAATAGGGGCAACAGATAGGCCTTTGACTTTGCGAAAAATTACAGCGCAAATCTTTTGAAAAGACATTTATCACTTGTGTAGCAAGCCAGAAAAACGTTGGCTTTAGATAAGAAAGTAATACAATTATCTCGGCAAGATCGATGACCTGCTGTGATTGGATTCACAATATATTTGTTTGAGGAGGATTCAGTCAGTATAATGTTGGAACTACTACAAAAGAGAAAGGTACGTTGAATACTTTCTATATCTAAGAATGAATGAATGAACATATGAGAGAATTCGAAAATGGTTAAACGAATCATTAAAAAAACAATAGCCATGCAACAATTTTAAACGTTACTTTTAGTGGATTCTCGTATTTGAGTAGACGCTCTGTTTATTTATTAAACAGTATATTTATTTGTTTTCGTCTCCCGGGCTTGACTAATCTTAAAGAAAAATTTGCGTTCTCTGGCAGATTTCGAAATAGCGTTCATCTGGGCAGAGGGAACTATCATTTAATCCGATACGATCTGATCAACTGAGATATAGATAACCAATAACTCAAGTAAGGCTGAATTGTACATTTCAGCGAAAACTTCTTACGTCATATATCTCCCGAAGCTTCTCAGATCTGCAAAGTTTCGTAAACAAAGCATTTTTAAGAGGATGTAACAGATCCCTGACTTGAAACTTCTGTACATGTAGATTTGTTTACAACGGCACGAAATTAAAACTTATGTTTTATTCCCTTTCATCAGTGAACGCAAGAAAACTGAAAGTGCATTAACTGTAATTATGAGTAAGCATTGTAATGTTTATTCGCTCGGGAAAAAAAGCAGTTCATGAGCAGAGTTCGAATTCCGATCGGATTCGTCATATTCACAAAAATACACTTGGGATAGATATAAATCCATCTCTTTTCCCCACCCCAGATACGGGTTAAGTAGCAGGGGAGAAACAGCTCTCGTGCTGAGGTTGGTAACCAGTCTAGGAAAAGGACAACTCTGAACTCAAAACCGATATGTTGCCCTGACGGAGCGCATTCTATACTGCCATTGAAAAGCCAGGGGTTGTGGAATTTATGATTTCAACAGATATATAATTTTAAAAGAAAACTGTAACTAGGCTTAGGCTAGCAGAAGATTTTTTTGGAGTAATTTTCGTTTAGAATGAAATTCCATTTAGAGAAGCGCCTGTAGGGAACTATTTATGTCTTGCAAGACTAAGATTCGAATAATGACTCTTTACTCCTAGATGTATATTGATCTGATAATGCAACAGACGATAGGACAACATCCGTATCAGCGATTTCATCTACTTCAGTCAGTTAAGTGCATGACTGACTTGGCAGAAGATTTTCCCACGGTAGGCCGCTTTTTGTTTCTGTGGTAGACTGGTTGCCAACTAAGGCTACAGGGTCCAGTCCGTCTTGTGTGACATGAGCCTCTTCTTTATATTAAAAATAATTAAGTTGTATTAAATCACTCATTTTGAAATATTGATATTTAATATAAATCCCCATCCTAAATTTAATAATTTATCTTTTATTTTGTATTCTAGTTCTTAAACATTTTATTTCTTAAAAATACGGCCTTGACAGCTTTTAAATTGGGTCAATGATCGAATTGTCAATTTCATATGAAGCGTTCAACGTTTTAATTTTATATGTGACGCTCAACGGTAAGTAGCGTCCCTAAACTAACCGATCAGAAAGATTGCGGCTGTTGTATCGAGAAGACGTAAAAAACGTTTATCCTTTCCCCGTGGGCTAGCTGCCACGTAAAACTGACCACTGGTATTCCAGAGACGGAAAGTAAAAAGAAAAAGAAACTTCCGGGATTATCGGGAATTCAAAAGCCAGGATCATATATCTTCTGTGAATGAAATGCAAAAGTGCTTTCAGGTTGATAAACCCGACAAGCTCCACTGATTGACTGAAGAAATTCTACGTGTGAAGGGAAATATCTCAAGATCCTTCTATGAACTTTCTACTCGAACTATAAAAAAAAGAATAAATAAGAATCAGTAAAATAATAATAACCGTTAAACAGCAAAATCATTGATGACACAAGTGGCTATTGAACATTCTTCTAGTAATAATCCTTATATTTTTATTTCCTTTCTCTTATTCTTTATTTGTTGTTTTATTCTTCTCTCATTCCATGTTTTTATATATTAAAATAATTATAACATAACATCTTGTATTTGTTTTCGATACATTTTCTGTCTTGGTATTGGTCCCTGACTGAATAGAAAATCCCCTTTTTTTTGTTATTATGAACCGCATTCGTTGCCATATGTTTGAATTTTATTGAAAGATAAAATTCCTAACATCTGCTATTCAACTCATAGCTGAGGGAGAAGAAGAAAGGTATTTGCGCGTAAGTGAATGTAACGAACTCGACTAGAATTCGAACTCGGCTCTCCGATTTTTTATATCGAGCCATTATCCATTATATCACATCGCACATCCCTAAACATGAAGTGGCAACGGTGGGATCTACTTAGTAATTTTAAATAGCGTATTTGTTTTGAGATGAATAAATGAAATAAGTAATAAGCAAAACTAAATGATCAATATGATTCTGTTTTGGTTAAAAATCGTTTGAAGGAAGCCAACTACTCGTTGAAACGCTACGAAAAAATCACATCCAAGATGTAGGTTCAAATATCATCTGAGAATTTTATGGAAGAAATTTGTGGGTACTTTTGCACATATCTCCGCCCTTAAATACAAATATCTGTTACAATTAGATGTCAGTGTTATTTTCATTTTTGCGTCATTTAGACGACAATTTACCATTCCACCCTTAGATCTGTTAAAATGTAAATGCATTAGTTTTAATTTTACTTTATTCAGACGACAATTTATTCATCGCACCCTGTAGGTCTGTTAAAATGTAGAAGTCATTGTTATTTTCATTTTTGCTTCATTTAGACGACCATTTTATCCACCGCAGCCTTTATATACTAAGACGACCTTATTGTAAACTTATTTTCAAGTTACGAATTATGATTACAGGTTGCGTTGTCTTTGTGCAAAATAGCCGAGTATTAGGAAGGCCGTATTTAGAGAGAGAAAGTATTGAGGGAAAGAAGACTACGTAGAGGAAACAAAGAAGAGGTTTATTACTCATACACAGAACGGAAAAAAAACTTGAGTAAATTAGCTACTACTCAAATCCTCCTCTAATGTGGCTACTTGCCATATTTATAAGTAGGAGTAGTCCATTGTCAAAGTAGTAGTACTTTACCCTAAAATAACATACTTTACTTCTGAAGAATGTGGGGATCATTAATTATATGACTTACAGAATTTATTTATTTATTTCACTATTTTGGGGTTCGCCCAAAATAAGCATAAATACATCAATTTAAATGAAAAAATTGTAGCCTTTTCTTTTAATTCAATATTTTCCGTGAGTATTAAATTCTCCAAATTCTCTTTTCTCAGTCAGTGTCCCATATATTTCAGCTCACTTTCTGATTACAAACATCCTTTTAGTTCCTATTTTCCTAAAACCTTCCGCTTTATTCACATGTTCTGTCCATAGTATTCTCAGCATTCGACTTTAGAACACATCTCTGTCACCTCAAGTATCTACCTCATCTCTAAATAAGTTTTTCAGCAGTAACTGCAATATAAGAGATTAGATATTATGTACCACTTCAAAGCATTTTTTGTTTCTAAAAATATTTTCTTATGTTTTATTACTTTGCTTAATTTCTGGAAGACAACTCTCGTTATGCCAATGCTATTTCTTTGGATTTGTGTCACACTTTCCGCCTTCCTTAACTGCATTTTACAGAGAGTTAAATTACGCGGCCTATATGATTCTGCCGTCTCTAATACGCGTAGCTCGCCGCTTGCGCTCTCTTGCTGATAAATCTGAATTCTGTCTTCTTACAATTAATAGTTAGTCTTTTCTTCTTGCTTTCCATTATTAACTTATCCCAAAGTTCTTTCAGTTTGTTATCAACACAATGTTATTCGCATATTTTATGTCGTTAGATTATGTCAGCCGATGATAAATTCTTAAATTTGGGATCTTTTACGGAAAGGAAATTACAAAACCTCCCTCAAAAGGTAGCGAAGAAGAACGAGAAAAAGGGACTAAGCATAAATCACAAAAAGACAGAATGCATGACCATCAGTAAAAAGATAGGCCTGAAATGCAATTTACAGGTCAAGGACACTAGAATCAAGCTGGTGCAGAAATTTAAATATCTGGGAAGTGTTCTGACAGAGGACAGTAAGTATGACACTGGTATCCAAAGATATATTGGGATGGCCAAAGACACATTCCAAAAGCTAGGTAGAGTATTATGAGACAGAAAGATTTTAACAAAGAAAAGAGTACTGTATGCTACGTGATATATGTCCTCCTTTACGGCAGTGAATGTTAGACGGTCTCCTCAAAGATGAAGAAGAGACTCGACGTAACGGAGGCATGTTTCCACAGAAGGATGCTAAGGATACCATGGACCGAATATGTGTGAACCGATGAATTTTTGGATATGATGAAAACAAAGAAGCAGCTTATACTTAATATCTCTCCCCACCCCCAGCTAGGGTAAAATCTACACCGGAAGAATAAGCGCGCGCTTTATTGAAGAGAGATGTTCTTTTTTCTTCCTTTGATGTTTATTCTAGGCATCATTTCTTTTCAAAATACCCCTCATACTTTTGTTCGGGATCAAAGCGTTGTATCTGTTCTTCTTTGAGATGTGAGAATGCGCCTGGTGACAGCAGCGCGTTACTCGTTACACTAAGAGAGATGGGGGTCGGTGTAATATGGTCACTGGGATGAGGCATAATTGTCCCCACATGAAATGCGTTCCCCACATAAAAATGACCTTGTATCATATACTGCCTTTGTGAAGAAGTCAGGTAAATAAAATATTAAGACATTTCTGAACCATATCTGTCTATATCTCTGAGATGAGGTATTATGATTATTTGCATTATTTACATTATTCGGACTGTTATCTTCATCTTCATTGCCATATTCGTAATGTTCAGTGGATAAAGACGTTGGTTAGATCCAGTGACTAGACCCAAAGAGTTGTGATTTCAATACCAGGTCACAGGAGTTTTGAACCAAAAACTTGGCGAGTTGAATTAAAGGGAAATAACTGAGATATCCGGAAAAGGCATGACACGTGGAACTAGAACAATCTATCCCAGTCGGTGAAATAAAGGGTTCGGTTCGAAATTCCAATCACCTTAAGAAGGCCGGAGCTTACAACGGCCGAAACGTTGTGATTATGGCAATGAAGATTAGGATAAGAGTCGGAATAATGTAAATAATGCAAGTAATTTTTTAACCATTTCTAAAATTCACCGCACAGAATTAATATAATACAGTGTAACTCGGATATAAGAGAGTTGTCGGGACCGGAGAAGAAGTATCTTATATCCGGGTTTCTCTTATATCCGGGTTTGGTCTATTTTGTTTAGGTAAGTATGGCTCTAATTTGGGACCAGAGAAAATCTCTCTTATATCCGGGTGTATCTTATATCCGGGTCTCTTATATCCGGGTTTTACTGTATCTGGGATTTAACCGTGGATCTGAATTCTACCGAAATTCCTTTCGAATGTTATTATTTTTTTCTGAATCTCGGATCTTTTCTGTTAATTCACCCCAAAATATTAATTTACCCCAAAATAAAAAGAATTTATATCTATTAAAATTCACTCCAAATTCTCCCAGAGAGAGGCCCTTCCATTGTACTCTGGTTGGGTTGACCTTTGCGATCGCCCCGTGGACGACTCGCGTGCGCTATTTCTAAATTGTGGGGTCTACATTCGGGTTCACCTCGATAAATAAACCAAAAACAATTTTTTTCTTTTTTTTTAAATTGTAAAAAAAATTCTTGTCAGTACCTCGAATATCATCCGCCCTTACGAAATGTGAATAACTCCCTGATTTTTGGCAATTTTTAACTGTGGAGTTGTTGTGAAGCAAGCTAAAAAAAATTGGTTTAAATTTTATAATCTCAAAAGAGTGCCAAAAATTTATTAAAAAAAACAAACAAAACAAACCTTTATTTAAAATTTATAATTTCTTCGGGTGAATTAATATTTGTGATAAGTAACTTTGTATTATTTGGGGTGAATTAACAGAAAAGATCCTGAACCTCGTAAACATATCTCACTTATTGAACTTCTGCAATAAAAATTTCCAATCGGATAATTCAACCTATATCTAAATTTGATCGGTATTATTCTTATGCTGATGAAAAAAATGTCTTAACGATGGGGTGCATTTAATAAATGTTATCCTTAAGAAAGTATTCCAGAACACGTTCGCAAACCATTGTCAATTTCCTTGACGTCCTGTTGAAGATAATGTTCACTCTGGATAATAATCAAATGAAAAATGACACTAGAGTGAAATGAACATTCTAATCCACAAGGATAAAGTTGAGAGGGGAAATCTGGACATTTTCAAAACTGCCTGTTAATTTGGAAAACTTCAATTCTCTATTACGCAATTCCGAGCGAGTAATCTTAAATTTATATCCTTTGTTTAATTAAATTTATTTCCAAATCCGCTTGAAGAGCTTTCCCTTGATTATAGACGAAGATGTTTTTGTATTCGATCTGTGACTGTTCAAATTGAGATGACAGCAGTTTGATACCGTAACATGTAAAGCTTACATTCTGTTTCTTCTCTATTCAATATTATCTGTTTATAAATTTCAATAAAAAACATTGAATTAAGAAATATTTTTCAAACTTTGAAGGCCTTATTACTTATGCAAAATTATTCTATCAGTGACATTCGAAACTTTCTAATAATTTTTCTTTCAAAGTAACAGTCTGTGCTATTGCCAATATCTATCTTTCTTTCTGTTTTTCTCTCTCCCCTTCTCTCTCTCTCTGTCTTTCTCTCTCTCTCTCTCTCTCTCTCTCTCTCTCTCTCTCTCTCTCGCTATCTATCTATCTATCTATCTATCAATCTATCTCATACACACGGCAGGGTGTTACTAAGGGCTGCTCCTGCTACTATGCTTATTAAGGCACTACACTCGTAAAATAAAATGTCAAATCAGCGGTGTCTGATGGGTAAGATTAATCGATTTTATAAGGTATCGCAGATTTTAATTTTTACCTTAAGCAAGGTGATGCGTATAGGTAGATTGTTTTAATAAATAGAGTTTGTGTTGAAGATCCTGACTTTTACTGACAAGGATTACAAAACTGCGGCTGTGTTAATTGTCATAATCCATGGACTGATTCGCGATTTGCTTTATATTTTCAACCAATTATAAGAATTTTTACTGTGAACCGCAAGTTTTATTTAATTCTTTGCTTTTTATTTAACTTTCTCTCTATCGCTGTCTTTTCCTGCAGTACTTCTAAATTCTTTCTACGGGTTTTAAAATGTTCTCAGAATTACAAAGATTCACGTTCAGGCTCTATCACTGTATTCAAGCAAGGCCGTGTTGTTTATTTATCTTATTTTATTTTTCAGTTTCACACCATCGAAATATGTACAACCACAATTTGGGAGATTTCATTCTCTACGTTCTACGAGACCCGGCGGAGTAATGGGTAGCAGATCGGTTTGAGGAATCGGAGAGCCGAGTTCGTAATTCCAGTTGAATCCATTACATTCACGTATGTGCTAATACACTTGGGAAAGGTATGGCTCCTCTTCTTTTCCCCACAGACATAGATAAATAGCAGGACAGACATGGATGGCAACTGGTCTACCGCAGAAAGAAATGGCAGCCTTAAGCGTGTATCTCGCATAGCACATAACTGACTGACTGACCTAGGCTAGATAGAAGGGGAGTGTACTACTGCGCTACTCATTTGGGTCCGATTTTTATATCCATATTATTTTATTATGTAATATTTCTTTTTCTCTAATCTGGCAATTCCATGATATTTGTCCTTTCTTAACGAAATTCACGACATAATTCTAACGTTTCTTATTTCATTTTTCGGTTTCCCATGCCGTTTTGTTTTCTTCTCATTTTTGGTCTATAGTTAGATTTCATATCCAGGATTTGCTTCATTTTCTAAATAATCATACAGTTCCCGGCTGCCATTAATATTTTATGCTTTTCTTACGTCCGTCTCGTCCTCCCATCGCTAAGACAATGCAGTACTCAATGCTTTGTTTGTCTTCCGTTTTTCTTTATATTATTATTATTATTATTATTATTATCTTTGATTTGCATATGCCAACTCAAGACCTAACGTCAAAAATGGCTTCATGACATCTTTCACTGATCATTAAAAAAAAAACCCAAAGAAAACCTAAGATCATACACATTTTACATAGTTAAAGCTCTTCGTGTTGTGTGAGCTGTACTTGTGAGTACATTTTTTTTGTATTTCTTTAAGGCATCGGCTACCAGGAATCCGTTCAATGAGTCTATCGGAACGTTTTGCCATCAATCCGAGAGCTCCAACTACAACTGGAATTATTGATGCCCTGATGTGACACATTCATTATTATTATTATTATTATTATTATTGCTACTGCCGTTGTTGTTATTGTTGTTGTCAAATACCGATTGAAATGATATATATCTTAAATTCTTGTCTAACGAAGGAAAAATTAAAAAGCAGTCGTCAAACCAATTTTAAAAGTTACTGAAAGATTTTATTTGCAACAACGAAATCTTATTTTCACATGAGCCAGACATAAGTATGGGAAATATTGAAGTATAAATTAAAACAGTAAAATATCTTAGAAATTCTAATTAAATTTGTGAGGGGAGAAAAATCATTATTATCGGTGAATAACAGTTTTGAAATTGAATAAGTTTTTATGTAAAAACGGGTGAATTATCGACCATTTCAACGCCAATTCTTTGCAACAAAATATCATTCATTTTTATAAAAGTTTCGATTTCTTCGATGGAGATTTTATTTTATTCGTCGAATATCGATGAGCTTCCGACATTTTCTGGGAATGTGTTCGAATAGCGAATTAGCAGATCAACCAAATGATTCCAGATAACGTGCCTTACAACAGATAATTTAAAAGAAAACTTTTCTTCCGAAATGCAAATATTAGGAGAAAATATGTTTACTTTCCTTTCGAGTTGAAATAATATGAAAGCTAATATGCTATTGGGATCAGATCGCTGTTTATCTAATCCTTATCTGGCATGTCCTGTCAAAGTAATACTTGAATATTTCCAGATTACATTTGAGGATATCAAATAAGATATTGCTTATGAATAAGGAAGTGGTGTTTCATAAAATATTCGATAGGAAAACATTGCACACGCCACACATGCATACACACAACGCACACTGACACACACACGCAACACAAATATATATATATATATATATATATATATATATATATATATATATATATATATATCCACATCCGCATGCCTCTACATGTCCTATCATGTAAAGATCCCATAAAAATTCTCATGAGGTACAATAAACTTTTTATATGATTCTGCAAAAGTATTCTATTACTTTGCGTACATACCCATATACATTTGTTGTTGGCTTACTCGAGATCTTTGGCTGATTCTTGCGACCATTTTTCACGAGTCTCTTTCTGGGTTGCGTTCTTTTCATCGACAAAGAAGTCTTATTTCTATGCAGTTTCTGGGTATGACGATAAACTACATCTAGCAGCAAGGCCTCTGATCGGAAGGTTTTGAGGAGCGTGGAACCACTTCTTAATTGCTGTTGTTCCCAGGTCCACTCTGACCCGGGGTGGTAGCACCTGTTAGGGTCCCAGTTATGGGATAATAGTTAACCCCCAAACTGGTGTCAAAACACTATGAAAGTATAAAAATAGATTTTTATAGTAAAAATATTACCAGCAATACATTTTTGGAAAAAGATATATTGCCACCAATATATTTTGGGGGAAAATATTACCAGCAATATATTTTGATTCTCAATAAAAACTCTCTTTACAAAAATACGTCAATGAAACCTAGCACCCACTATCAAGTCTCGTTCGAACTTGATTAATAAACGTGGAAAGAAGAAGACAACGCAAATAAAATTCAGTTACTTTTTACGTTGTTCCATTGAGATTTTTTTTCATAACACCTTTAACAGGAATATATACTAGAAAACGAATTATTCACTTTTAAATTGAATGCCTTGTGAACTGGTATCGTGACCATGATTTATCAACAAATCACAGGGTCTTACAGCACATGCCTGAAATCGGCAGTGGAATTCCTTTTATTTAGCTTGTGCATTATGTGATTGTTACATTTACAGTAAATATACGTCAAGTTGTATTTCGTCCACGGATACCATTCGAATTATTAAAAAAGCTTTTTTGAATAATTCAATAAGTTCAGATAAAATATTGCTACTTCAAGTTTGACGGGAATCCATTGAATCCTATCCATCACCTAGAAGATACAAATACGCAGAACATCTGAAAATATTGAACGTGTGTCGGCTGTGATTGACAGTGTAAGAATTAGAAATATGGTGATTCTGCTCTGCTTCAGAAATTTTGATAGAGATTCTTGGAGGGAAATCTGTGGCGGTATAATTTGTTTCGCGATTTATATCTCAATCGTAAAAGAAACATTGTACTCAGGTGGCAAATAACTTACTAGGAGCCGCTATCAATGGCCTAGATTTCCTCAAAATAGCCGTAACTGGAGATAAATTTTAAGTCTAAGGTTATGCCCCTTAAACAAACGCCTAGTCTTCCAAACGGAAATTTGCTTGATTTTTCAAGTTCGAAAAAAGTGCCACAAAATTGACGCAATGTCAATGTTATGTTGATGTGCTTTAATTATTTTATCATACAAGTTATTTTTCTTTCATGAATATATTCTACCAAACCAGACAATAAATAAGGACAAAACATCGCATCATCAGGTCTTTCAACCCGTCCGATCATCTGTACATGGCCCCGTACAATAACGCCGTCAAAAGGAGGATTTTCGGACTGTGGATAAGATTAAAGAAAACGCGACTAGTTTTGGCATATATGTATATAAGCCTGTATGTACTGAATACACTGAGAAAATTAGTATTGGAAGAATATGTAGCTGAAAATGTGCTCCCGCAAATGCACTTTAATCTATATATTAGAAATCGTATTTATTTACTTATATTATCATAGCAAATTTTGTATGTTAAAATGTCTTCCCTAAAGGCATTAGCAACTAGATTTACTTAAAACTTTTTTAGCTATGAAAAAATTGCATTTTGAAAAATGGCTAAAAATAATATGCATACGAATTTGACAAAAATAATAACGTCTGCTTCCATAAATTTTTGGAAAGAAAGAAAGGAAGGAAGGAAAGAAAAGGAAAGGAAAGGAAAGGAATGAAATTAATTTCCTATTTTTTTCTTTTTTAATATATACCCAAATAGGGAGACAGTATGATTTAGTTGGATATAGCCCGCTCCTTTTTCGAGCAAAGCATGCATATTTCAGGAGAATGACCACCGAATCAATCTCTAGTGGTGTGAATTCCATGAATTACGTTTTGACAAGAACATTTTGGGTCTTTGCCTCTTAATCTTTTAGTGAGAGGCAGAACAATTGTAACTTTGGATTTGACTAAGAGAATTTTTTTCGGTGAGTTGCAGGCCCTTGACAGAAGCAAAGATAAAAGAAAACAGACGTGAAACATTTATTGTTGCCATTTTGAAAAAAAAGAGGACGAGATTAAGCAAGCATCAAAGGACAAATTGCAGTAAGAAATGATCTGTTTATTTTGAAAAAAAGACCCCGAAAAAAGTTGGTTATGCTGTAAGAGATATTCGGTTTCTTGAGAACCTAATTTTTAAAGTCGAAATTAGATTATGCTTTGTCTATATTGCGGTAACTCCCAGTTCAAAATGTACCAAATATTTGAACAAAACTTGAAAGTACATAAAAAGTTTATCTTTTCAAATCCCCAAATAGGCTCTTATGGTCTAAAGACCAAATAATTATTTACTTTCTGCGCTGATATTTCCGAAACTGGTGGATTTCGGGTCATTTTTTCTTTACAGATAATATTTCTGAAATAACTCTCTGAGTATTTTTACCAAAAATGAGAAAATTTAAATACTGGAAAAATTGTTAGTACAATATTTTTACTAGCCGCAGGAATTTATTTTAATAATTTAAATTAATTGACTGACTGATTAATTGATTCATTTTTTTAATTAACTTAATTGTTTAAATTGTTTAATTTGGTTATTTGAAAGATTATTGTATGGTTTATTGAAATGACTTATTGTAATTTTTAAAATGTGTGTTAAAAAATAAATCGATCTATAAAATAAAGTTTTTTCTTCGAATCTTAAAAAAACATCAAGCCGTTTTCTTTCTCCTTTACTTTTTAATTCTAGTTTATCGTATTTTTCCACATTCTTACCACCAAATTGGAATCAGGGATATAAATTTCCGAAACCTTCTGAAGAGATAGCCATAAATATCTGAAACCCTCTGCAGAAAATAACCGAGAACAATGACTTACTTTAGCCAAAAGCCATTGATTTTTATCATTTAGTATGATTTTGCAAAACTCATACACCCCCCGCACTTACATATGCACATAAAAATAAGCAAAAATTCACATACATTCTGATATGATACAGAAATTTTAATTATGCCTTGAGCTAATTAAATTCAGAATGAGTTTTTCATCAACAATTTCATATTGTATCTGCTGCTAGTCCAGTTCCTATTTTCCTGTTCACGATTTAAAGTTAAACTTTTTGTTTGTTAAATAAAACCTTCTTTATGCATTTCATACATTTGTCTTTTTTTTCTTTTAGAAATAGCAATTGCCTCATATTCTATTAGTAAGCAAATTTTGCATTTGTGACACGACGACCAATGAATATTGTTTTCGTCACGATTAACGTGTTAAAAATCTCTTTATTGAAAAATCCTTGATAGGCTTAATGAACTTATAAGCTAAAATTTCTCTAGAATATTTGAAACCGAAAAAAAATATGATAAACATTTCTTTTATATTTTTAAAATATACTCTTACATACAATTCCTGCTAACATTTCGTTATTTTTACTTGGATTTATATTTTAATATAATAATCAATATTCAGTTATACTGAAGTATGTATATTCTTGTTTTATTTTATTTAAATTTTAATATCTCTCCTGGTTTATTTCGACCCGTTTCCCTTTATTTATTGTTGAATTTGATGTTAATTTCCATTAATCCCTTCAATTAGTCTACTGGAATCTCTTCCAACCGATCGGAGGGCTCCAACTACAACAGGGATTGTTGATGTTCCCATGTGCCACATTTGTGAGATTTCAATTTCAAGGTCCTTGTATTTTGATAACTTTTTGAAGATCTTCAAAGATACATTGCAGTCTGCAGGGACTGCCATATCAATAAGGAGGCACTTTTTTGTTTGCCGTCTCTAATAACAATGTCTGGGCGGTTAGCTTTGATTGTTCTGTCTGTGTGTATTGTGCAGTCCCATAAAATTGTAACAGGTCCTATCTCCGTAACTGGGTCTGGATGGTGTTCATACCAATTTATTTCAGTTTCCTTCCCGTAGAAGTTGCAGATTTTCCAGTGCAGATATTGGCCCACTGTGTCGTGCCGTGTTTTATAATCACTGGGCGCCAAAACCGCGCAACCTGATACGAGATGATCAATTGTTTCTGGATATTTATAACAGAATCTGCATTTTGGGCTAACACAATATTTTAGTATGCGTGCTTGATAATTTCTATTTAACAAGTATTGGTCCTGTGAAGCAAGGATGAAACCTTTAGTTTCAGCGTTTAACCATGCACTACGTAACCACTGATGGGTACGGGTTTTGTCTACGTCAGCTTGTTTGGTATGGGCAGAAGCGGTTTATCTTGTCATTGTTTCTGTATCTGGTCGGTTGCATTCTTTGCTCTCTTTTTAAAGTATTTTGCAGCTTCAGTCGGTGTATTATGCTTTACTTGGATTTCTGCACCCATTTGAAACTCCATTTTGAAATTATTATTATTATTATTATTATTATTATTATTATTATTATTATTATTATTATTATGAATTTGAAATTGTTATAATTATAATGCGATGATGAGTTTTTGCTGTCTGAAATGACATGACTATTAAACATATTACAGCCCTTTAAGAAAAAAATTATTTCTAGGTCAATATTTCATATTTAATTCTTCCTTCTTACCTTTCTTTTCTTTCCTTCTTTCTCCCTCCCTCCCTCCCCATCTCTCTCTTCTCCCCTCTCTCTATCTTTCCTAATTTTTTTAAATGTTATATTGAAATTTTTCTTTTTCTTTCTTCCTCTTTTATTATATAAATTTTTCCTTTTTGTTTCTTTTTCTTCTCCCTTTTCTTTTGTCAGGACAAATTGATTTAATTTCTAAAAACCTTCGTTCTGAAGGTGTGTGTGTGTGTGTGTGTGTGTGTGTGTGTGTGTGTGTGTGTGTGTGTGTGTGTGTGTACAGTGCTGTGCAAAAATAACTGAACCCCTGAGATAATATTAAAAAAATTGTAGAGTAGAGTGTTCAAAGTAGGGAAGGGGACGTTTATAATGGTTGCTCGGCGCTAAAAACTATCCATAAAGAATTATTAAGCGAATATAAAAAATGATATAGATCAAAGGTAATTCTAACATGTTGTGAATATTGACTAGATAGCGTTTAGTTTACCAATCTTAACATTGAAGGAATACAAAGACAGACATGATAAGATTGGGTAGCATATTCATTGGACATATTACAATTACAGTGCGTCACAGGCTGGATAACGCCATTAATCAGTCATAGAAAGTAATGTGGTAACTATTCCTTGGGACTCTCCCATTCACACGGAGAGATATATAAAAGTTAATAGACCACACATAATAATTAAAGACTTCAAACAAAAAACGCCTTCTTATAGATATAGTGATTTCCTAAGTGTAGCTTAAATCTGGAACAAGGCCGAAAGTATGGGGAATCAGTGAGGATTGAACTCATTACTTAATCGTAATTCTTTCAACGAGGCAAGCTTGCTAACCATTACACCACGTCATTACACTTCTTATAGATATGACTGTGCCATTAGATCAAATATATATCTGATCTATGGCAAAATAAATATACAGATAATTGAAACTGAAAAAAATAAAAATGCAGTTATCTTAACGAGACACCAATTATTATTCCTTAGAGCCCTGGGTACGTTAAAAAGGTATAGACGAGAGATCCCTAGCAGACGGTTGACAACAGATCAAAATTGAAGTGTGCAGAACTGATCATCTCCTCAGCAGAATATTACCAATGTAAATAAAATATAAATACTTTAGATGTTAAGTATCACTTAACATCAAAAATTGTGCAAACAGTATGCATATATTTATTTACCATATTTAATAACGCCCTTCTTTACATTTAATATTTGAGTAGGATGGAGTTCGGTGAGATAAAATTACTGGTAATCTGCAACGTCTGGAAAAACTGGGTCTTATGACTTTGCTTTTTGTATGACGTGTCTGTTCAGGTTGTGGGTTGTGATTGTTTTCCACAGCTTATCTTGATATCCTTTGTAGGTTGAGCAATGTTTGTCCCTTTACTATCTCTCCGAATTTCTGTTCTATCATCCATTTACACAGGCTTGTTAACTATCTCAATTTTACATATAAAAATCGTGAAATATTTCTGAGCCACTTGTGAAGAGGGCGATTTAAAAAGACACCGAATAGGCTACACGAGAGAGCAGCATCTTTCATCATTTGGGAAGCGGGATTTTACTGGGGGATTAACTCATTATTCAGCATCTTCTGACTGAATTGGAATAGTTCAGTTCAAAATTACCTGTAGGTTACCCGGATCGAGAAATACCTGATGAAGACCGGACAGCACAACGGTCGAAACATTGTGATAACAAAAAAAAAGATAAGGATATTAGTTAAATCTCTAGAAAAATCAACTTTTTAAGAATTGCTGAAAACCTAAGGAAGTGCTTTATATAAAATTAAGTCTTTTTTTGATATTTTGATGAATTTCATATTTTGGGATAAATTCCTTAGAAATGACATCATCTTGGCCAAAACAGAAATGTAGAAAGACAGAAACTGATAATGCTTTGAGGTGGCAAAAACTTAATTCAAAAACCTTATCTGAAGAAGGACAGGCTCCACCAGGCTTTAGACACACAACTACTGCTATAGCTGCAGTACATCTGGTGTCTCTATGACCTTAATGGGTTAAGGGACGCCGTGAATTATTTTTCTTTTTTTTCTTCCTTTTCCGCCGCTGCTTCATTGTCTTTCCGTTTCTTTATCTTCGATGCCTTTTCTTTCTTTCTTTTGCTCCGTATTAATGTTTTTATCCTTTGCTCCTTTTCTGAAAAGAAGAAAAATTGTACAACTCTACGGAAGCACAAACAAGAAGTTAAACAATCCCATAGCATTCTGTTCAGTGACCTGCTGATTTTTTAAAAAATAAATTACCATTTTCTAATTTTAAAAATGTATAAATAATTAGAAAACTGCCCAGCAGAATTGTGATTTCCTGATTATTGATTCCGGTAGTTTTATCTCCTTATACAATTGTAAACATTTGTGTATATTCGTGGCACGGCACGTTTGTGTAAACTTGGGAATGTTTAGGCAAGAAATAGATTCACACACAGAGACGTGCACGTTTTTAAAAAGATCCTGATAGAAGTTGTGGCACCTCATTTATACAAAATAAATTCAGATTTAATATGCATTGAAAGTAAACTAATGTTTTGTCACTGCACTAAAGAAGAGATGTTAATATTTAAAAACTCTATATTAAAAGGTTGGCAACTCAACCATCACTTTTGTGATTTGATAGATTTTAAAACCATTTACGCAATCATTTTGGGAAGACATATTTTCCACTTTGCAACCTCTTTTCTCACAGTCGCGATGTTGCAAGCCTGTCGTTATTTTATCTCTATTTCAATGGAAAATGTTCAGAATAGCTTCATTTCATAGTTCCACCAGTTCAGACCGTTACTTGAACACTACTCCAACGGACTCGAATCATCTTTATTTCCCTCGTGTTTCAAATTTAACAAGGAAGTTCCACTCAGGCAGCTTTTTCCCAAGAACTGCGATTTTATGTGACAGAATCTCCTGTGTGTACTTCCGGCAAGAGATCAAGTTAAACCTTGATCTCTTCAAGTCAAGAGTCAAATGTTATGTATCCTCTTAATTTTTATAATCCCCATTGATACTCATATTACATATCTTATCCGTCATTATAATTAGCCTCCCAACTTGGGTGCCCCACGCGCCTTGTACTGGGCGATATCAAGCAAAAAATATAATTAGTACAGATACAAAACCCATTGAAATATCTTCTTTGCAGTTTCCTATGATGTCATATTTGTTGTTATTTGACGATGGTCAAAATTTCATTTAAATTCCTGGTTTCAAACACGACAATGTATCGTTTTTGTAGATAAAATCTCAGCCCTGATTCCAGATATCCTTAACTATCATTAAATGTGTCGTATGCAGAGGAAAAACAGTCTACCCTTTTTTTATAAAAATCTTCTCAGTTCAAAACAACAAAAAATGCCATAGGACTTTCCGATGAGCAACTTTTCTCAATTCGAATTTTGTGAACCTTCATAATGAACAGAATAATAGCAGACAACAAAAGTAATCCGACTCAAATCAGGTTTTATTATTGTGTATTAGTTTCTTGTTTCTGAATCTGTTTCGTGCATGTCTTCAAGGCCATGACAAGTTGTTTTTTTTTCTTGATCTGTCCATTCGTTCGTCTTTTGGACAACAAACAACTTTAGCATCATTTAGAGAGTTTACTTGTCAAGAAGAATTACTGTTGAAATAATGACAGATAAGCGCAAGATTTTGCTCTGTATATGTGATACGAAGAACCTTCAAATTCACAACAGACACACAGTTCGTATTTATTTACTGTTGTTTTTAAAGAATATTTGTCAAGCTATTTTTCTTTAATTTTATATACTTTCATTATGTCCCGGTTTTGCCGATAATCAGAGAAATCTTTTAGATTCGTTTTCATGTAATTTGTATTTTCGATTCGATACAATTAGTGATTCTCCTGCTGACTTCGACGTTCATAATATTTTTTACCGGTACAAGTTTCTATGCGTCAATACTGAAAATTTGTTCAACTCAGTATTATCAACTGAAATTTCATATCTATAAAATAAAAAATGTTTAACTATTTTGATCGTCATACCTTAACAATAACGCATTACGGCGTTCGTAAGAAAAATTTTAAAAAATTATTCCATAAATAATTTGTTATTTTAAATAGCTTACTTATTAATTTTATAAGCCAACTCACCTTTCATATAAATGGTTATAAAAATATAATCGTAAGTTATTGAAATAAAAATGATATTACGGTTGAATCATCAAAACGTCTCAGCTTTTTTAAAAACCTGCTCAGAAAAAATATAGATATAACTATAAAAACTATAATATTTGTTTTATTTTTAATAAGCTAATTTTTAGTCTGAAAGACTTTCTTCTTATTATTATTATTATTAAAAAAAAGAATATTGCTGTTGTTTTTTTTTCCATTTTCAAAACAAATTTAGGAAATCTTAATCTTAAGTGAATTGAAAAAGTAATTTCGTACAGATTTGCTAGGTCAGTTGCTAGGAAAGTTGGTTCACTGTGTCGTGCGAGACAATTTTTCCCGCTTAAATCTATTTTACATATTTATAAGTCTGCCATTCGCCCATGCATTGAATACTGCTGTCATATCTGGTCTGGCGCTTCTGCTATGCATTTGGAAATTCTTGATAAAATACGAAGAAGAATCTGTAATGTTATTGGTACTGACCAGGCGTCTCGAGTTCAGTTACTTTCCAATCGCCGTTACGTAGCTTACCTGTGCCTTTTATATAAATACTTTCATGGTAATTGATCTGTGGTACCTCGACTTTATGAAATTAAGTGCAGTACTACATTGCCGGTAAGGTCTCATCGTTTTATAGTTGAACTGGATAGATGTAAGTTCTATGACAACAGTTCCTTCTCTAAAACTTCTCGCTTGTGGAACTCTTTTATGGTTTTTTGCTTTCCATTCAACTTTGATCTTCAAAAATTTAAACGCAATGTCAATCGATATTTTCTTTTTAATTCCTGTTCTTTTATTGTTCTCTCTCTCCTTAATAATGTTTTTTACTCATATTCTCTCACTCAATAAACTCTTGCGTCTTAGTGGCTTTATTGCCTTGTTTTGGTGAAATTATTTTTAAAAATAAAAAAGGAATGAATAATATTAATTTGATTTCTGAGATAAGGAATTGTCATTACTTTCACTGATTAAGGAACACGTGTCCTCATCTTAGTTGTCTACGCCTCTTAATTGCTGTTGTTCCAAGGGTCAATCTGACCCAAAGTGGTAGCACTTGTTAGGGTCCCAACTATGGGTAAATAGTGAACCCGCAAACAAAAATAAAACACTATGAAAGTATAAAAATACATTTTCATTGTAAAATTTCTGGCAATACATTTTTATATAAAAATAACCAGAAATACCTCTTTATATTAAAATGACCAGCAATACCTCTTTATATTAAAATGACCAGCAATACCTATGTAGAGTAAAATGACTAACAGTACAATCTTATATTAGGATCAGCAACAATACATTTTATCTGTAGCTGAAGGCATACAATTACGTTCAAAATATATTTAGTTGTAGCCATATAATTGTGTTCCAAATATTTAGATTAAATAACCCATAGAGGTGTTGATATGCCACTAAACAAAATCATCCAACAAACCAAACACCCAACATGAAAGAACTCTTTCATGATATTAATTCATATAATATCCTACACTTAAAGAAATCAAACTGTATTCCAAAATATACCTTTAACAAAACTACAACATAAAACACATATATAACCACCTCAGTTCACACAAACATGTATATGCACAAAAGCAGAGTATTATCTACCATGTATTCAATTGTGAAAGCAAAATAACATGTATCATATTTTTATTACATGAAAGCTCCCAAGGAAATTATATTTCGGCATTAAATGACCCATAAGGAGTTGATATGCCGTTAAACAAACAAATCAAAGCAAATCAATTAGTTGTTCACAGACACCTGAAGTAAGCTAGTGGATAGTATGGCCGAAACCTAACGATATAACAACCAAGATGAGAAAACTGGTGCGAGTAAATCAGTTTACAATATTAGACAGATATAAGCGAGCAGTAATTTACAAAGAAGAAGTAAAATTAATTGGAAGAAATGAATAATGAACATTACTTGTAAAATATATGCAAAAAATAACAGAAATTATAGATTTTCAATGATAAAACTTTTTATTCATTCAAAACATTTTAATCCTATTTATATTGTGTGTTTTGCATAAATTCTTGACATAAAAATCAGTAATATTTATTATCTGTTGACGAGTAGCATACGTAACTTATTTCTCATATCTCATATAAACATTCTTCACGTTAAAGAATAGGCTTGTTTTATTGATCTATTTCTCTTTATATTACAACCACACACAGTTAATATATTTACATAATTCACACTAACGCTCTTTGCATATTCGTCTTATCTTTTATAGTTCTTTCTAAAAGTGAAATACAATATTTCTCTTTTTCTAATGCCTTCAAAGTGGATTTTTATCCTTTTCAACTTCCTAGTATTTTGACTGTTCTTTTTTGAATGTTAATGACGTGTAGGCGGCGGTACGTATTGGAAATGAAGTGAATGTGAAGCCCTTCACTTCATTTCAGTCATTTTTCTTTAGATTCAGCGGCGGTAGAAATAAGATAAATCTAAGACACAATTCTTTACAAAAACAGTCCACGATGCAATTATAACTGTTCAGCTTCTGTTCTGAAGCCTGGCTTAGTTGTTAAAGTAACGGTCCGTGAGATTTAGTACTAAGTAAGCTAATACGGTGTTTACTTAACAATGTTCTATAAGATAAAGTTTGGTTTCACGTATCCTTCAGAGTTGTTCCAGACATTTTTTATAGCGAACGTAGAAAGCTATGTCGAAAGATGAGAGAATACTTATGAGAAACTGTACAGATGAGATGAGTAAAATATATTTGGTTTTTGTGGGGATTAAATTGTCAAAAAAAATTGTTTGTTTTATATGAAACCTGAGAGACTTATCTCTTCCTTTCAAGTGTGAATGACCAAAATATAAGACTGATATATTCATCAATAATCTGAATGAAAATTGTAGTTTCGGCAAAAGGGGTAAGTTCGACAAAAATTCTAGTTTTCTTTTTACCACTTGAAAACATGTGAAATATACAATTTGTAGTAGTCAGGTTTATATTTGAGCAGTTTACTTTGTTAAATTTTAATAGAGCAAGTAAATTGTAGAAATGCCAATATTAGCCATTTCCTTATAAGGAAATATTCGGCATTCCTTAACCGAACAGTTAGTGTTACCGTCAGTTAAAATTTCTAATAACTTTTTATTAAAACATCTTTTCAGGAAAATAACTTTCTCAAGTATAGTTATCGCTCAATCTTATAATTACCTTTATTTTTAACCTTTTGGTTGGGGTGAAACGTGCCCATCTTGATTATGTCATTATTTTTTCTTAAAATTACATGCTTCTACTTTTGAAAGTCCTCAAGTGATGCGGTTTCTGCCATTTTGTACAGTTCTTTGTTGGTGATTCTATAGCTCCAGTCCACGAGTTTCAAAGGTGGGTGATCCTCTCTAAGACCAATATTGTTCATTTGTTCGAAAGTCTTTTGAGAAAGCGGTTGTATACAGTGGATAATTTTGACATTTCTGAATTGTCTATGTGAAAGTCTCGATCTGGCAAGATTACTTAAGCACAGAGTTCCAACTGTTAGGTCAATAGTTTGATTGTGTAACATCTTGTGGTGTTGGAAAAAAACTTCTCTCAGCGCAGCCTATTCTGTGTTTAATTTCCGTATCTCTTATCCACAAACAGGAGCGTTTAGTATTTAGTAATTCCATATAGTGGAATTTTTATGATGGGTTTTGAATATATGCCAATACTGCTCTCATTCCAGTTCCAGATCATTGTTTCTGTTTTGGAAAGATTTGTCTTGAGCCCCACTTCTTTGAATAATTGATAGAAACTGTTTATTTCTGTTCAAGATCATTCTTATCCCAACTATGAATATCTATGTCATCGGCATAGCCTCCCTCGTCACTAGGCTTAGGAGGGGAAATAGTAACGCTGTTTTTTTATTAGTAGATTCGTTTGGGGGGTGGTATGGGATGTTTAAATGATCAATTTATGCTGTTATATACGCAGAGTTTAGTTCTTGAAGGGATTAAATAGATTGGGACCCTCATTTCCTTCTAGTCGTATACCTGGTGAAGTTTGAAATGCTTCAGTATTGAGGTTTTCACAAGTTTAGTACAACTTTGTGGGCCGATATAATTTCTCTATCAGATCTATATATTCAGTGGAATCACTACTTGGATGCAAACAGGAAGTCTCTATTGATGGGATCATATGTTGATGTGAGATCATCATATATAGAGATCAACGTATATAATTTTCTATTGGAGAGGTAGGCAATTTCCTGGGGTTACCCGATGGCCTTTATGCCATGATTAAACCCCTTGCCAGAACGAAAACCAAAATTGGGTTGTTAGGCTTCTTCCCACGAACCACTGCTCTGCCAAACAGACTTGCAAGAGGATGTTTCTCCGATCACTACAATCTTAACCTGTTCAAGTTAACCATTATCTTCCTTTCCTATCCATATAAACTACCGCTTAACATCAACTCCTACATCGAGGGGAACCACGGACCTTGTACAGGGTGAACCTTACTGTAAAAATAAAAGCACTAAGTTTCACAGAATAGTGCAGGCCTAGTTAATCCACCTCTTTACGTGTGAGAGTCTTAAGGACTAATTAATTAATGCGTGATATACCCCCAATGCTTTGGGATGGGTTTCTGATTCCAGAGCTCTTTCACTAAACTAAACAGCTTCTTTTTTTAAATTTGGGGCAAGTGTGTGCCATTTGCAGAAGTTCAGCCTCAACGCCAAGAGATGCATTATTATTCTTTAGGTTTTTATGGTTTTCTGAACTTCCTTATCATGAGATTCGTTTCTCTTTACGTTTGGAAACAGACTTTGTAATGGTCGGATATATACTGAGGAATATGCTTTTTCCTCTACTATCCTCAGATTAGTGCAAATAGTGTTGATATGTGATTCAAACTGATTTTTGAGACTAGGAAATTCCTTCAGAGTCTGTCTATATTTCTGAGATGAGGTATTATGTACAGTATTTACATTAGTCGGACTATTGTCCTCATCTTTGTCACCATTTTTGTCACAACGTTTCACAAGGACACATGGCACAGTGGATAAAGGCGTTGGTTAGATCCAGTGACAGACCCAAGGAGTGTGAGTTCAATACCCGGTTCAGGCAGTGGAGAACTTTCAGAGGGAAAATTAGCAGGAGATAACTGATAACTGACATCCATCAAACATGGCTCGTGGAACTAGAACAGTCTACCCCAGTGATCGAAATAAAGGGTTCGGTTCGAAATTCCAACCACCTGAAGAAGGCCGGAGCGTACAACGGCCGAAACGTTGTGACAAAAATGGCGACAAAGATGAGGACAATAGTCCGACTAATGTAAATACAGGAAATTCCTTGTTTTGGTTTCGATTGTGTGACATTATCGTAATTATTTGCTTTTCTCCAAATTTCAACACATAATCTCTGTTTAGTTTCATTAATTTGGTTTCTAATTTCCCGAAGATATTGGTTTCTCTGGGAATTAACTCATTTTTTCTTTCTTAATTGTTTAGTGTTCATCCTTTCATTTTTTTTTCTTCTGTTTGCTTCTTTTTTCTATTAGTCTTCAAAGAAAAGTAGTCTTCAGTCAAAGGCTAAGTGGAATGATAAATAGTATTGTTTACATTTATATCATGGGAAATAGATCTGGCTTTAAGCAAAAGTAAATGAAGCAACAATTTTATAGCATAAAGTCCAGATTTTGATGAATCTAGATTCCATTAATAGAAATCTAAACCATTCGCTGGTAAAAAGAAAACTACAAGAAATATGTGGATATGAATATTTGTAATTACATCATGTATATTTTGACTATATTTTTCCTTTAAGCTGCTTTTATTGCAAACCACAGCTAAGCTTTCTTTTAACATTTTTTAATAATTATTTTTGTGTTCATACAAAATATATGATGTTTAATTGCAGTGTATATGAAAATTGTTTCTATATGTATTAGGTTGGTGCAAAAATAATGTCGTTTTCTCACATGAATTTGAACGTCAAAAAACGACATTATTTTTGCACCAACCTAATATTATCGCTTACAACAGTCATCGGTCATTTTCAAGAACCTGATTATATCATCGATTTGAATTTCAAGAATAAAAGATGATGCAATATTTCTACATAATCGTGTTAGATATTTTGAAAGTTAAAATTTAAATAATGCTTTTAACTGAGTTGTGGATATCATAAACCCGTTTACAATACATATTCGAATGAATCTGTATATGTCTTAAGTATTGAATATATTTAATACACCAGTTCCCATGCCGAAATATTACTGCATTTAATACAAGTTTTTGACTTCTAGGATTATTGGTATTGTTTTAATTATTAGAGATTAACATGTGGTTTTATGTAAATATTTACATATAATTAACGTCAAAAGGTTGTAGTGGTTTCTGATGTATATATAGATGATTTATGGACACGTGGCCAAGTGGTTAGAACGTTCGCATTCTGACCATGAGACCCGGGTTCGAATCTCACCATGGGGTCGATACCAGATTGAGAGTGCCTGGAAACCATACCACGGGAGTAAAATTGGGATAGACGGAAACTTTGGAGCTATGCTCGCACGAAGTCACAAGTCATCGTGGCCGAGGCCTTGTTCAAATTGTTGACCAATTGTAGAGACTGTAACTAAGGTCTGCTCAGCATAGTATAAACCACAGGTGGGCTCTGTGGGTGTTGAATAAACACAAATGCGCCTGAGCAAGCCATAGGGACTGGCTAACCGCCCTAGTAGGTGGGTATCCTCGAATACGAGTGGCCAGCTATATAGATGATTTAAATTAACACTGGAAACACAAACCCGTAATGGAGAAAAATAATTCCTATATTATATTGATTTTATTTAAGACAGGTATTAAGAAGTATATGATTATATTTTTTACATTTTTATCATAGGTAATTAATTTTATATGTTTAGGACTAACATATACCTAATTCAACCGCGATGACAAAATATCCACACGAATTTACAAATTAGATTGTCAGCAAAAGGTAATTACAGAAACGAACATTAAATATGCGAGACATTATTGATGGAACCCAGTAGATAGATAAAGATTGTCACGAAAATATACAAATTTTGCGTTCTTAAAACTGATTAGTGAATTAGGCTAATAACAAAGTACACACACAACTGTAAATGTAAACTCACATTCATGTCAAAAGTCAACCAGTCTCCGTTTTACAAATTCCTATCAGTATAACGGAAAGTAGGACGAAAGAAGAAATAAGTGTGACACTAATTATCACTTGTGGAGCACATAGTCTTCTTTTGTATCTAAATCCATTTTCTGTCTGGTTCATCGTTGATTGGTTGTCGCTGTCGTATATAGGATTACGTCCTGGGGTTTAGTAGCCTATGTTTCACGGTTGGACCTAGGTTTCACGTTGGAACATCAGTTCTCATACGATCATCGAAGTTAAGCAACGTCGAGCCTGGTCAGTACCTAGATGGTTGGCCACTTGAGAATACCAATTTTCTGTAAGCTTGAATTTGCGGATGGTGTAATGGGTAACGGCTCGGAATTGGAAATCAGACAGCCAAGTTCCAATTCCAGTCGGGTTCGTTATATTCATTTGCACTCAAATAACCTTGGGAAATGTATGAAGGCACCTCTCCCTACAAGCTATGGGTTAATTATTTTAATTAGTAATTAGATTCAGTTTTGGTTAAACCACGAAGTCGTCTTCGTCGTTGGCGGAACTTGTTACCGAGTATTGAGGTGGACATTTCGTTCTGCGTTAAATGAGTCCTATGTTGGATCTGAAGTAACGTCTGTAACCACCGCATGGTATAGCAGGATTCAGGGAATGATGAGCTCTGGCTTTTCTTTGGGCTCTTTTCCTCTGTTTGTTTTCTGATGTTTTGGAAGGATGTTGATTTTCGTAGACTGCTCTTCTCCAATTGCTTCTTTCTGCAGCTTCCGTCTCACAATTGACCGGATCGATTTCTGTCCTCAGCATCTTTGAGCATGAAAGTCTTGGCTGCGCATTGTTTGAGGGAGTCTATGGGTTACCACTCCATGGTACACCCATTTCAGCTGATACCATCCCCTTTGGCTAACCAGGGCTTGATAGGCAGATTCATTATGACAGCTTGCAACGGGCTACCGAATTGTTCTCGTACATAGCCGTGAAGTAAAGCATTAGAAAAAGATTACATCTTTTCAAAATCCAAATCCAAAAGAAAATGAATTTGCTGCTGGAGTTTCCTGGTATGTCTCATCATAACAGCAATTTTTTTTAAATCTTGTAATTTTAAACAAAAATATTCACATTTCGTGTTTCGATACCAAATTCCATTAGTTAGTTTCCGATATATTCATTTATTAATAATTAATTCTACAAGACAGAGACGTTGTAGTATAAGATAAACAACTACTAATTTAAAACAGAGAATTTTAAATGCAAAAAGATTATAAATACATATTTATTCAGAATGGTTAGTAATGTAGAGACAAAATGGTTAGTAATGTAGAGACAAAAATGGTTAGTAATGTAGAGACAAAATAGAACACGAGATGTTATTTCTCATGTATACAATTATTTTTTCTCATATCTGGACTTCGTTAATTCATATCGCGGAATAGGTGCATGGCTTTGATGGTTTTTCTCTGAACTGAAATAAATTTCTCGTGAAGAGACTACCCTTTTCCCTCTTGAATGGGACGTTTATATATATTCTTGCTATGCCAATGTCCCACGTGTGTACATTCTAAGTGCAGATGAATCGAATACTTGTTTACCTATCGGGGTCACCAACTGACATCCCGTAAGGCACAAATCCGCACCTGATGGCTAAGATGTTACTTTTTAGATCAACCCGCTGATGCACATGTCTTCTCTGGTGTTCTAGTGTGACATTAATTACAGAATCCATTTTAGTATAATCTTAGGTGAGTACAGTTGTGATACACCTGGAATTTTCTTACAAAAATGAAGTTGTCCCTTTTTTGACAAAAAAGACTACCAAAAAAAACGGAATTTCTGTATTCTGTCTAATGAGATCCCTCAAAAAGGATGCTACATTTTCTGAAAATTGCAGGCAATCTTGCTTAGAAAATAATTGAAGGATCCAATCACAGCAAAGTCTTACTGATTTCCATCTTGAATAGTTGAGTAAAAAATAACGAAATATATTTTAACCGATGATAAGTTCAAAATAATTCTTAACTTCTAGTTTAAAAACTATTGTTTTTCTATAAATTTCGATAAGTGATCTGAGTTATCAAGTTTTCAGTCAAAATTTCGTACATTTCATAATTTTACCGTTTACTCATTTTCGACATTGTCAGTCGTAGCGATACAAATATTATATTTTAGCCACTTTCAATTTATTTTCAGCATCGTTAAAATTAATTGCACGATTTGTATCCACTTCAGCTGAATGATTTTAGTGCTCTATCACAGGCGTTACTGCTAATACCAATTCATAAAAGATTGCTTGTTAATTTTAACGCCTCCAAAGCTAAACTGCTCTCCATTAATCATCTGATAGACCCCTGTCTCTGATTCGTTGCGCTTACTCGGACTAACATTGTCAGCTGACATGAAAACTATGTTGAATCCATTGCTAAGTCAGCTGCTAAGAAAGTTGGTTCACTGTATCGTGCGAGGCGATTTTTCTCTCCAAAATCTATCTCACATATCTATAAGTCTACCATCCGTCCACGCTTAGAATATTGCTGTCACATATGGTCCAGTGCCCGTGCTATTTACCTTGATCTCCTTGATAAAATCCACAGAAAAATCAGCAATATTATTGGTCCTGATCTGGCGGTTTTCCCGTCGCCGTAAGTGTCTTTTCTATAAATACTTTCATTGTAATTGTTCAGATGAACTCTTCACTGTGGTACCTAAACTTTTTAATTACTAGACAATACTAGACTGACGTCGAGACCTCATCAATTTACAGTTGAGCTGGCTAGATGTAGCCGTAAGTTCTATGCTAACAGTTTCTGGTGGAACTCCCTTCTGGCTACATGATTTCTTCCAGGGAACTTTAATCTGTAAAAATTTAAGTGCCATGTCAATATCCATCTACTGTCCTCCTTATTACTCTTTCCTGTTCCTGCTCATTATTAATGTTTCTGTTCCTAATTCTTCCACACCCTGTAACCCCCTTGTGCCTTACATACTCGAAAAAAGTGCCCAGCTATAATAATAATACAGATTAAGTCTTTAAAATAATAAAAGCCAAAAATGTTATAACTTCATACGCGTAAAAGATTAATGGGGGGGGGGATTCACTAAAAGTTTCAAAATTTAAAACATGTTTAAAGAAGGCCAAAAGTTTGAAAAGAAACCTTTTCTATTTAAGAGTTGAGAAAATAAGTTAATAGACAAAGTAAAACAGTGGCAGTATTATTAATAGTTTGTGTGGTCCTTTGCATTGACAGAGTTGTTGATGAAGTCTCTTTCTTTCCCTGTTCTTAAGGAGTGAGAGTGCACTGTAAGAAGTTGTTGACTGACTGTTTCAGTTTATGTCCTCCCAATCGATGCCTTACAAGTCGACCCACCTCGGTTGGAAGCTAATGGAGGGCCTGCAGCGAAATAATGGATGAAGAAGTACTGCCATTGGCGATTTCTATTAGCCAAAGATGCTACGAAATCCTTTCAAGTTGACCCACCTGCGACTAATAACTTTCACCTGGCTTCAATGAAGAAATCCTGGTTGATATTGTTAGTTCGCAATGAGGAGAGCTCAACAACAACAGAGACGGATAAAAGACAAGGGGTTACATTGAAATTTTCTTAACAGCACATATATTTATATTCATTCAGTCAGTCAGGTTAAGGTAATTAAACGATAGACATGGCAACAAACGAAGCGAGTAGAATGGACAAAACGAATATAGATTTCAAAAGATTCACAAATAATAGGAACATGCTTATTGGTATGTTTATTCAATTTGCGCACACACACAGACATGTACACACAATACATACAACACACACATATACACATACACATATACACACACATACTACAAGCAAAAGTAAAATGATAAAATCTCAGTAACTACAGCTTTTATTTTGACAAAAAATAACCACTTAACTATAGAAAAATATGACCATTCAACAGAGCATCATTTTTTTTTGTTTTCGTCAATGAAACCACCACTTCAGGGCGGCAAGCTGCACCGGACTAAACGGTGGTCTCCTCGGCTCTGAGGGATGCTAGTTATTTCCTGCCGAACAGCGGAAATTTTTCTTTAATAGGATTTCACAAATATTCAGGCTGGTAGATGAAAATAAATAAATATACGGCTTAATAAACAAATGTAGCACCTACGCAAATACAAACATCCGCTAAAAATATGAAGTGGTACAAATATTTATATATATTTATATATATATATATATATATATATATATATATATATATATGTGTGTGTGTGTGTGTGTGTGTGTGTGTGTGTGTGTGTGTGTGTGCATGCGCACGTTTGTATGTCTGTGTGTTTTTAGAACGCGTTTTGGAGAGTAAAGAGGAATAAGAGAGTAGTTATCATCAAAGACAATTTAATAAGACAATTAAATTTGCTGTCCTACAAATATATTGTTTATAATATTGCATATACAGAAATGTCATTATTTGCTTGTTTAAATCATACAATTTGTGTATGTTATATGTACGAGAATTTCAGCATCACTCATATATATATATATATATATATATATACATGTTATGGGACCTTACCTATAACGGCAGAGTGAACTCTTCCTGACACTATGAATACTGCGCCTCTCAAGAGAGAGAGGGACGAGTCGGAAACGAGTTGAGCCAATAGTAATTCACTCCAAACCAGACTGACAGTCACACTAACACCTTCAACATCTTGTATTATTATTCTGTGTAATATATCTTTCTTATTTCTACTCTTGTGTTCGTGTTGTTCTTCCTTGGTCCTAACCTTGGACCATAACAGTGGCGACGAGGATATTGAAGAAACGAAGTTCTACGCGGAGAATCTAAGAAAAAAAAACTTTTTACTATCGGTCGTCCATAACAGAGGCGACGGAGGTATTGAGAAAAAAAAAAAACAAGTTCTACGCGAAGATAAAAAAAAAATTTGGACACCAACCTTTACGGTGGTAACGAAGACACAAATTTTACCTGTCATCCAAAATAGAATCGAATTCTACGCAGGAAAATTTTTTTCGTACTAAGGTTCCAGAACAACAGGCGACAAAGTCCTGAAGTCTACACTGAGAAAAAGGAAAAATCGTTACACAAAATTACGGTGTAAACATGGAAGACTTTAAGGCAACCATATTGGAACTAATGAAAATGCAATTCGAGCAGCAACAAAAAATGAAGAAAGACAGACTAGGCTCGAAGAAAAACAATTAGAAATTCAACAGAAAAACGAAGAAAAACTATTGGAAATTCAACAGAAAAACGAAGAGAAGCAACTCGAACTACAAGAATTACGACTACGGGCAGTAACAAATAAAGGGCAAAATTCTGGAAATGAAGCGCCATTCTCGCAAAATGCTATATGGAGCTCTATAAAAGACGTCACTTATGCACCGGACGAAGACAAAACTTCGCGACTCACTTCAGATGATATGAAGATTCATATGAGTTTGATTGCGGGAATTGGTCGGACGCGAAAAAAGTGCGTCTATTACTGAGGAAACTAGGGTCAAGCGAATACACTAAATTCGTAGACTACATCCTACCGAGGAAAACGAATGAGTTGACTTTCAAGGAAGCCGTGAAACTTTTAACGAAATTATTTAGTCCGAACATTTCACTATTCCACAAAAGGTGGAAATGTTTAAATTTAACAAAAAGGATAGCGAAGACTATATAAAATTCGCTTCCATAATAAACAAACACTGCGATGACTTCAAGTTATCTGAACTCAGCCCGGACAATTTTAAATGTTTGATATTCGTCCAAGGCCTGGTTTCGACTAAAGATGCGGAGATCAGACGGAGAATTCTAACAAAACTTGAGAGTGAACCAGAATTGACGCTGCAAAAATTGGCTGAGGACTGTCAGAGGTGTATAAGCGTAAAAAAGGACTCGAAAGATATCAAAGAGTCTGGCGTCGCTCACATACAAAAAGTACAACGACAAACACGTTTTTTCCCTCCTCAAAATCAAACCAAACAAATTATTTTACTACAAAAAGTCAAATGAAAACTCAGAAGAAACTACCACCCAGTCCATGCTATCGCTGTGGGACTTTGCATTGGTACAAAGATTGTCCATACCGCTATAAGACTTGTCTGTCGTGCAATAAAGTGGGACATAAAATTTCGCATTGTAGAACTAAGAAAGAAAGCAAAAGCCGAGTAAGGGTCACTAGAACTGACCAAGCGGACGGGATAAATATACGCAAATACGTACAAGTAGAAATGTTAAACAAAACAATCAGATTACAATTAGATTCCGGATCAGATTTAACCATTATTAGCTTACAGACGTGGAAGAAATTAAACAAACCGATAAAATAGCCAGGTCGGTAACAGTGAGAAAAAAAAACAAATTTGAGGGGGAATTTATCACAAATGTGACGTTCAACGGAATGACGAAGAAATTAAAGATGTATGTTCTAAAGAATACGGAAAATTTATTTGGAACTGACTGGATGCAGAAATTTGACCTCTGGGATTTACCGATAAATACGTTCTGCCACAAAGTGGAAAGACCGAGGCAGAGAAATTGAAGGAGAGTTTCCCCGACGTATTTTCAGCCGGCCTCGGAAGGTGTTAAAAAATGGCGGCAAAAATCGAACTAAAAGAAAATGTACAACCCATTTTCAAGAAGAAAATAAATGTACCTTTCGCATCATTAGAAAAAATAGACGAAGAGTTAGATAGACTCGTGAAAACCGGTATATTGACAAACATGAAATATAGTCAATGGGCTGCACCTACGGTTTACGTGAAAAAGATATCGGGTGAGATACGAGTATGCGCTGATTTCTCGACGGGATTGAATGCAGCGATTAAGGATTATCACTATCCTCTCCCTAGTTCAGAGGAAGTTTTCACAAAGTTGAACGGAGGAAAAACTTTCTCAAAGATAGACTTGAGCAAAGCATACCTACAAGTACCAATAGATGAGGAAAGCTCGAGGTTGTTGTGCATAAACACACAAAGGGTTATATAAGTTCCAGAGATTACCATTTGTGATCAAGGTCGCGCCGGCAATATTTCAGCAAATAATGGACACTATGCTAGGCGGACTGGATTTCACGATCGCATACCTTGATGGCATCCTGATAAATAGCGAAAATATTGAACAACACTGGGAACACGTTCAAGAGATTTTCAGGCAGATACAAAATAAATGTGACTTCTTTATGAAGGAGATAAAATATCTGGGCCATATTAGTGACGAAGAAGGAAGAAGACCAGACCCAGAAAGAGCCACGGCAATAAAAAAAATTCCGGCTCCAAAAAAATTAGCCGAATTACAAAGCTTCTTGGGCTTAGTAAATTATTATCACGAATTTATTCCTAACGTGCACAAATTACGCGCACCCCTAAACGAACTGTTGAAGAAGGAAAAAGTTTGGGAATGGTCATATGAATGTCAGAAAACTTTCGACAAAATCATTAAGACTCTAACAGCAGATTTATTTTTAGCGCACTATGACCCAAAATTGGAAATAATTGTCGCGAGTAACGCGAGTGCCTATGGTGTTGGGACATGTATACTTCCTAAAATGCCGGAGGGGACACTAAAACCCATCGCACATGCTTCAAGAATGTTGCTACCAGCCGAACAAAATTACTCGCAAATCGAAGAAGAGCTTGGGATTATTTTTGCGGTTACGAGATTCCACTGATATATTTACGGTAGATTTTTCACCTTACAGACAGACCACAAGCTGTTATTGACAATATTTGGATCAAAGAAAGGTCTATCTGCTAATAGATTGCTAAGATGGGGGACTATTTTATTAAACTATAACTTTGAATTGGAGTATCTTCCATCAAACAAAATCAGGCATGCAGATGGTCTTTCGAGACTAATACCAAAGAAAACGGAACCATTGGAAGATTCCGTAATTGCAGCACTACGATATAACGAAGATATTACAATATCATTATGTAGTACAATTCGAAACCTCCCCGTCACATTACAGGAAAGAAGGAATGAAGCAGTGAATGACGAATTTATAAAGGAAATGAAAACAAAAATTGCAGGAAAAGATAAGCATATATCAGACAGTCTTTCGTTATGTGATAATGTTCTACTATATAAGGAAAGAGTAGTAACCCCGAAAACGCTACAAAGGCGAAACCTCAAGGATTTTCACATGGGCCACCCAGGAAAGAACAGGATGAAATCCTTAATGCGAAGTTACGTGTACTGGCCAAACATGGATCAAGATATTATACATATGGTGGACAAATGCAAAGGCTGTTCCTTAGCAGCCAAGGCACCTCCGATCATTCATAAGCCATGGCCTATGACAAATCGACCGTGGTCGAGAATCCATGTAGATTTCGTAGGTCCATTAGATGGTTTTTACTACTTGATTGTAGTAGACAGTTACAGCAAATGGCCAGAAGTATTTCGTTGTAGAAAACCTACCTCTGAGACTACAATAAATTGCCTTCACGAGCTGTTTGTTCGTTTCGGAGTGGTTGATTGTCTAGTCACCGATAATGGGACACAATTTACATCTGCGGATTTTCAAGAATTTTGTGAAACTTTTCAGGTTAAACACATCAAATCCCCGCCATATCACCCAAGATCAAATGGGCAAGCGGAGAGGTTTGTAGATACATTAAAAAGAGCACTAAAGAAAGCTTATGGCGTACCAACAGAAATGGCTTTACAACAATTCTTGCAAGTGTATAGAATTACACCGAACAGTACTACGCCATCGGCATTATCACCCGCGGAAGTGATGTTCACCCGAAAAATTAAATCGGTATTCGACAAATTACTGCCAAAACAGGCAAAGCAATCACCAACGTCGTTTGTACCAAAAAGAAAATTTAACCCAGGAGAGAATGTTTTTTTTAAATGTTCAAAAACAACACATCCTATTGGGAGCCAGGTACAATAGAGAAAGGAATCGGGAACATGATTTACATAATTCAGGGTCCGAAGGCACTTAAATCAGATCAGAAAGAGGCTGTTAGAGGATTCTAATGGTCTACCACAGGAAAAGGAGGAAGTGATGGACATAATATTTGACACATTCAATATGCAAAGGCCTCAAGCAATTTTAGAACCGTGGAAATCAAGCAGAAAAAGAAAATTTAGAGCCTTTGATGATTAATCCGAAGAGGAAAAAATATTAAAGACTCCTGCGACCTAAAAGCTTTGGGAGGTGGGTGCTATGGGACCTTACCTATAAGGACAGACTGAAGTCTTCCTGACACTATGAATACTGCGCCTCTAAAGAGAGAGAGACGAAACGGAATCGAATCGAGCCAATAGTAGTTCACTCCAAACCAGACTGACAGTCATACTAAAACCTTCCACATCTTGTATTATTGTTCTGTGTAATATATCTTTGTTATTTCTACACTTGTGTTCGTGTTGTTCTTCCTTGGTCCTAACCTTGGACCATAACAATATATATATATATAATAAAAAGACATAAACACTAATATTCTATGGTCATAATTTATTCCATTGGAATCGTAAGAACGATCCAATTCATCAGACCTACAGATTCAAAAATCCTTACTCTGTCCTGGACATCGAGTTCTACCTGGATCATATCCTCTTGGAATTATTTTTATACATATATGTATGTGTATATATAATTGCATATGTATGTGTATATTCACCACTAATATTGTCTATATATATATATATATATATATATATATATATATATATATATATATGTATATATATGTATATATATATATATATATATATATATATATACAACTAATGTGCAGAAACTTGTCACTTAACTGAGTGGTGCTATTTCAGTCATGCCAACTTCGAGGTTTTGTGAGCGAATTGTTGTAATTCTTTCACTCTTCAAATATATTGGCTTCTTTGTTGCTACTTCTGAAACTATTCGTATTTCTGTACAGTTTGGTGTAGTTTAATTTCTTTGCGTGAGTGTTTGATTTTTTTTCTTTAATGGGTGATGTATTATCTGTATAAAGTCATCGTAACAAACAACATTAACACAGGCGAAACATTTTACATCGGAGTCACTGAAACAGCCTTCAAAGAAAGATTTAACAATCACAAAATATTTAAAACAGAAAGATAAAAAAAACACAAGACTATCAAAACACATATCGAGGCAAAAAATAACATCACCACCAAAATTAAAATAAAATCATAAAAAGATCACCTCCGCACAATATCAGTATCAGAAAATGTAAACTATGCTTGAAGGAAAAGAGAACAATAATTACTTTTAAAAACCAAAGCAATTACTAAACAAGAAAAATGAAATAATGGGGAAATGTAGACATTAAAATAAATACTTACTTTGTTACTTAAATACCAACACAACCAGAAACAAATAAACAGGTCACAAAACACAAACCCACTACAAAAAAAACACTACTATATATCTACACAAACACACATGTATAAATACTTAATGACGGCCAAGCAAAAAAACAGATGACGAAAGAAAAAAAGAAAGAAACAACTAGATAACACAACACTTACCAAAGTAAAAAAGCACACACCAAGATCACAAATAATATATACACACAAATATCAGCAAATATGAACAAAAACAGCATACACGCACACACACAAGCAGGAACACCTAACCAAGACCGAAAATAAGAGCAGCTATATACACTGACACGATAAAAAAAGGTCAGCTTAACGCGGTAAAAAGAGGTCAATCCTACATAAACCAATTAAGCGAGCATATAGATAAACACGGTCAAAAGAGTTCAGCACAATACAAAGGAAACAATTACCAAGTACCACTTAAGAAACAACAAAAAGCTAAAGATAAAAAACAAATGCAACACCCATTAAGTGAAAAAAAATCACACTCACACAGAAATCAAATTACACCAAACTATACATAAATACGAGAAATAGCAGCAGAGAAGTCAGCATTAGGTCTTAGCCGCGCACTAAGCTCTCTGCCTTCGAGCAGAGAGGGACCCAGACGAGGCTATGTCGAAGGTCGGAGTCTCGTCTGTGGAGGTAAACAAACCCTACTGCGTTATTACGGGGTCTACGGGGAATTTTCTAAGGCTCGGAATAAACGCTCCTATTAAAACAGCACAAAATCAAATACAACTTAAACAGCCAAAACAAGAGAAAAAACTAACACCAAGAAACACCCCGCTAGAAAATGGCTTAAGAAGTGGCGGAAAAGCGCCTGAGACATTGAAAAATATGGACAATTTTTGTACTCTTTTACTCCTACAAAACGACGGAAAAAAAACGAAAGGGTGCTGAAAAAACTAAATAAAACATTAGTTAAATCTTCCTTGTCTGGCTTATTTAATGAAAGATGTTTAAAAGAAAGGTTACTGTCCAAATACATACACACACCCTACACACACACATATATATTTATATGTGTGTGTGTGCGTGTGTGTGTATTAGTAAATCTACTCCCTTAGAAGTGCTACAGTTTTATTAATACCCTGTATATATAATATATTCATTAAAGCATTACCTGCAGCTGATGCAAATTGAAGTAATTGTTCATCTACCGAATTTCTTCCACTGTTAATTGGTTAATCACATGCATTACGGCCCATAAATATGTACACCTGACCATTGTTTTTAAAAAGCTTTCGTCTAAATCAAACAAGAAAAGGTATTTATTGATGGAATATTTTATAATCAAAACAGACATCACTAAGTATCATCTACTAACATACTCTACAACCTGAACAATCTCTAACCTAAATTATGAATTTATAGCAGCTCAAAAATAAGAGCAAAGGCGATTATATCCTTCTACGCAGTAAGTATATTTTCAAGCCAATTTTTTCCACATAGGAGATATTAAGTAAATTTGAATATAAATAGAATATGCAATGTTCAAATATTTCTTATCAAGATCTAGTTTTCAGTGTATTTAAAGATGACACCATTCAAAAAAGAACTTTTCCCGCATTTTCAAGAAGGTCTTACTTATTTTCTGAAACAAAACAGCGGATACCAAAAAATAGCTTCTGGACTTATTTTAAGAAAAAAAAAACTTGCCAAAATTTTGCTAAATTGAAAGAAAAATCGTTAGTATACAGAAGCGGCCAAGTCGAGAATGCAACCGCAAAGTTTGTTCATTATATCATATTGGTCGATGATGACCCAAGAGCATCTGTTGTGAATATTGTTAGTGAAGTTAAAAAAATGTATCATTCGATTACAAACATCAAATGCTTCCTGAACATGTTAGGCTTATATAGCCGGCAACCGCGTAGGAAACTGCCAGTGACTTTAAGAGACAAACAAATTCGTTTAAAGTTTTTACAGAAATTTGAATAAAAAATTAAGATTTGGAAAGACATATTGAGACCAAAATCCACCTATTTTGGTTTTGATACATCCGATTATTTTACTGGTGTCATGGTGAATTTACACAGAAAAATGTTTGTTGTGAACCATGGCAGAAGGAACGTCCTGGTTTGTGGTCGTAGGAACTCAAATGGCAGTGGTGTGGAGTAATGGATAGCGGGTCGGATTGAAAGCCGATTTCAAAATCCACTCGAATCCATTACATTCACTTACGTGCTAATACCTTTGGGAAAGGTATGGATCATCTTCTTCTCGCCCCCCAGCTATGGGTAAATAGCAGGATAGACCAGGTACTATAGCCTTGGATGGCAACAGATCTACTGCAGAAAGAAATGGCAACTTACTGCGGTAAAAAATCGTCATTCATGTATCGAAAGATACATGATCGCCTAAGCATGTATCACGCATGGCACATAACTGAATCGGCATCTCATTGAAGCAATCAAGACTATAGAAGATTACGTTAAAATAACAAAAGAAGACATTTTCCTTTCTTTTAAACGCTTAAAAAGAAGACATAAATTCCAGCATGATAACGATTCAAAACATTCTGACAAGACAAAATAGTTTGCTGGCCAGTTGAGTACTTGGGAAATATACTTAAACGGTAAGTAGAATGAACGACAACCATCTATCAAGACCACGTAATGTTTTAAAAAAAGAAAAAAAAGACAGAAAGAAAGAAAGAAAGGCTGTCGTACCAAATACTGTTTATTATTATTATTATTATTATTATTATTATTATTATTATTATTATTATTATTATTATTGCCCTTATTTTTGGACTATTACATATTTTACTTTTTGGTTACAGAATTTCAGTGATTTACAGTTTGTTAATAAATTATATGTAATAATATATATGTTGTTCCTAGAATATTGGTCGGGATGTGCTTATTTATGGACAATAGTGTACAAAATTATGTTGAGTCTTACTCTCTCCCGCTATTTCTGTCTGTCTGTCTGTCTGTCTGTCTGTCTGTCTCTCTCTCTCTCTCTCTCTCTCTCTCTCTCTCTCTCTTTGTTCCTACCTTTGTCCCTCTCACACACAGAAACAGATATGAACATACTGTTTTACCTGTTCCTTTACCTTCATTTTTTTATTTATATTGAGACTTTAGACGATTTCTTTTGTTTACTTCATTTACTCACGTATAAAAATCGCCAAAATCAAGATATGACCTCTTTACCGTACGGATGAATATGTGCGCATTAAAAGACATTTTTGTTCGCCAACACATGTAAACAGGCGAGTGTCTATATTTATTATTATCATTATTATCATTATTATTATTATTATTGCTGGGCAAAGTAAACATCTATTTCAGGCTCTAACATGGGAAGTAAGGGAGTGTTATTGGGAAGAAGCGTCGACCGCAAAGGACGACTTTAGGTGTCAGTGTCTACCATTTTTCTTAGGCCTTTAATTTTCAGATCCCTAATAGATTGTGCACCTCAATGTCAATCTATTGGCTACTTCTCTTTCCCACTGATAGCGGTTAACGCCATAGGAGATTATGGTCATTTCAAAGAGAACTTGTATCACACTAGTTTGGCCTTACTTCTCTGTCTATCGTCGTTTTTGGAAGGTCTTTTAATCTTCCATCCTAGCCTATCGCAATTATTTTGTAGCACAGTGTTGACACTTTAAATTCTTAATAAGTCTAGGACATCGGTGTCAATGATGTCGCGACAATGAACGTTTAGAATGGTACGGAGGCAATGCTGATGAAAGCCCCCGAGAGACGCAGGTGGTGTTGATGATGAGGACTTGGCGCCATAGACAAGCATACGCAGCACGGTGACTTTGTAAACACCAATTTTCGTGTCTTTCGTGGAGATTCTATTTCTCCAAACACATTCATGTAGTCTTTAAAAGTTTTGACCAGTCCTTTCATCAGGCTGACAGCAGAGGATATGACACTGCCTAGGTGAGTGAAGATTTTTTGGGGCAGTGAAGATTTTTTCGGTGCTGGTTGCTGAAGAATGTCCATCATTTTTAGACGGACCTCCACACAGAAGAAATTTGAGGCTTTTATAAAGCAGGACGTGGCCAACCGGAAGGCTGATTTTGTATGAGCGGCCAAAGGCAAACCCACAAACCAGCATAAATTCCTACACTTCAACAGCTGTCATCCTCTTAAATCAAAAAAATCTATCGTATACAGCTCATTTCTAAGAATCAAACGCATATGCTCAGACCATCTAGATTTCCTATACAACATTAATAACTTAACAAAACAATTCCTAAACTGTAAATACCCAATAAATATAATAAAAGAAGCACTAAATAAAACTATCCATATAAATCGTAACACACTTCTCACATACAAGAAAAGTAAAAACAACAATCGAATTCCCATGGTTTTTAACCACAATCAATATTCCCACACACTTATTCACAATTTAAAAAAGGATTACAAGAACCTCAAGTTAAACAAAAAGATTAAAGACATTTTCGATAAACCACCTATTAATGCAAAGAAACAATCGCCTAACCTATCAGCTATCCTCACCTCTACCAAATATCTAAACAATACAAACCAATCAGGAAACTACAAATGTAACAAAACTCGTTGTTTAGTTTGCAAACATTTAATAACCGATAGTGTATTCTTTGTACCCAACACCAATATCAAGATACACCCACCTCGCCTCACCTGTGATAGTTATAACATAATCTACTATTTATTCTTCACAATATGTCCCAATAGTAGATATATTGGTGAATCTGGAAATAATTTTAGATTTCGCTTCAACAATCATAAACTAACCATACGTCAAAACAATCCTTATTCCCCCATAGCTGAACACTTTAATCAATCAAGACACTCATTAGACAACTGTAAATGTTTATTGATAGATTCCGATTTCAATTCCACATACACACACAGAAAAAAAGAAAAATACTGGATTTTAAAATTAAACACATATAAACTAGGGTTAAACAAAGCCTTGGGAATTTTAAATCTGTATAAATATTTCAATAGTTAAAAAAAATTTTTTTTAGATATAGTTAAAAAAACCTTTTTAAACAACATCTAAAATATTATTATCATTAGATTTACGTTAGAAGTATTCAAACAAAGTTACATTCCACATCAGGTGACGTCCGCGTCTCGCGACGGACGCTACTTGTAAACAAACTTCTGAATACATTTATTTCTGATGAAAGATCGGGGCAGATCTGAAATATCAAATATATATATACATAAAAATATAAATAAATACTTTCACAAAAAAAACATTCAAATTTTTTTAATTTGCAACTTTTCAGTTGTTTTCTCCAGATTATATATATATATATATATATATATATATATATATATATATATATATATATATAATTCCAGATTTAATTTTAGAAGAGTGAAGAGTGGTTTGAGTAGAAACTGATCAGGTCATTTTTGTTTGTAGCTTTTCTGTAAACGTCAAAACTGAGTTCGTTATTATTTCTATGTAATATGATATCTAGGAAGGGAAGAGTGTAGTTGGTTTCAGTTTCAAAAGTGAAGTCTATTGTAGGTTCAACGTTGTTTAGTTGGTTGAGAAGATCTGTTAAATAAGTATTTTGTGGATAATCACCATAGAAGAAGCTAACATTTTCTATTCATGGTCAGCCGCTGACACAAGAAAAGAAAATTGACTAAAATCTTGTCGGTTCTAAAATCAAAAACTGGTCTTTTATTAAATTTGGGACACGTTTTGTCAATGTGTTAAAATGTGGCGAAAGGCGAAAAAAACAAACGATATCATACAACCAAAACTGCACAGAAAAAATATATCCTGGTCTTAAAAAATGCTTTGCGTCGCTTTTCAACTCTGATCAGACTAAGTTTAAGATGCCTGCAGAAATAGAACAGATACCAATCTTCATCTAACCATTAAAAAGCCCGTCTCTAAACATGAACGATAATGAACATACTGATAAGGAAATTAAGAAAGCTATTAAAAAAAATAAGAAATAATAAAGCAGCATTCGACATTGAAGCTGAAATTTAAAAAATAGTTTCCTTTACTCCTGAATTCAATAACAATTTTCTCTATTTTATGCATGAGGTCTGGAGTCAGAAATGCACCCCAAAAGTGGGGTCTATTACACATTAATGCATTGTGGAAACAGAAAGGTAAACCTCAATACCTTCACACATAGAGAGGTATCTCAATTGGATCCATTATGGTAAAAGCATTAATGAACATTATATTAACTAGGCTATTTTTCGTTTTATGAAAGTCAACTCCTCACGATCCAGTTTGATTTTCGTTCTGGAAAGGGATGCAACGATGGCATATATCTCATGAATCAACTCCAAGAAATTGCTTGCCTCTCTAATAGGAAAATGAATACCTGCTTTGTCGACCTCACAGCAGCATATGACCGCATCAATAGAGACTTCTTTTCATTTATTAGAAACAGCCTGCAAACCTCAGAATCCACTGGATGCATCGATCTAACAGAATTGTATGGATCTACAGAATCTTATAGGACCCCAATACGGAAATATTTCATACCTCATGAGGCGGACGACAAGGATGAAATGAGAGTCACAGTCTATTTAATCTTTTCTTATGTCCTGAGCATTTACAAACGCAGATGTAATGAGACAGGCACTGACCATTTAAACATACCATACTCTATCCCGAACGAGTCTACTCGAAAACAACGATTCTGTTTTACCTCCTGAGGCCAATGTATTGATGATGAGGAGGGCTACGCTGATGATAAAGGTGTTCATAGTTGTAATAAGAATGACCTTGAATCAGCATCCTCTATCAGGCGTTCCAGCAATGAGACTGAAAACAGAAACTATGTACTGGAATTGGAATTAAAGTAGAAGAATTTGAACATAGGCTGCACCAAAAATAGCTTCGCCCAACACCGGAAGTTGCTACGAAACCAAAACATGAACCGGAAAAAATCGAGGCACGTTTCTAAATAGTCTCGTTAGATCGAGACTTTAATATGGATGCCCTGGCGCCAAACACGTTCAGAAACATCCAAACTCTCGGCTTTCTACAACCAATTCTTATGATCAATGGTAAAAAAGGCTTTAAGCGAGTGAAAGGTGAGCGTTTTAGCAAAGATCACCCTTCTTTGAACAGTGAATGAACTGACGCTTCAGAATCACAAACAAAGGACTGCACCAAATAACACAAACCACATTAGTCGGTGACTACCAAAAACGGCAACAACTAAAATGGATATCATGTGCTACTCAAAGACAAAATAATGACATAGTCAAGATGTTAAGATTCCACAGCACTTCAAATAAAAGGTTAGGAAAGTTTCAATAATGGAAAGAGCGATAACAGCGACTGGACTTGAGAAACCTGTTTTCCTAAAAAAGTGTCTTAAGTGAAATATTTTACAAATTTCAACCGAAAAAGTACTGGGTGCTCGGTCAGTGAATGCGAAATGTTTCCTTGTAAGGAAACGTTTAATATTGACATTACCATTTCATCATGTATGCTCATATTTTAGCTAATGTTTGGAGGTACCTATATATATATTTATATGTATATGTATGTATATATATATATATATATATATATATATATATATATATGTGTGTGTGTGTGTGTGTGTGTGTGTGTGTGTGTGTGTGTGTGTCTGTGTGTGTGTGTGTTTGTGTTTATCTTCAAGATGTAGGATTCTCCTCAAGTTCCTGTCTTTTGTTGATCCAAATCATACTTTCCCTTTAATATACCCTGATCATGTATATATATATATATATATATATATATATATATATATATATATGCGTAATCATACGAATCGATGTGTGTCTGTTATTTATATATTTTTTAATTTTATGCCAAACTATATTTCATATACAAATTCATTTTCATCGCCGCCATTGTCGTCGTCGTTCGAAAAACTCAACGCTGCTGTCTCCGCCTCCTGCCAGTACGATTACAAAAGACATTTGCTTGTTGTGTACGCACAGTTAACCATAACAAAACCCAAGGCCCATTTGATGATACTTTAATTGATAAGTGGGGAAATATTTTCAATTTGTTTTACTCTTAATAAATATCAATGTGTAAGTAACAAAATCTGGTAAATATACTTCAAAGGTATTTTATAAAATATACTTTCTTTTTACTTAATTTACTTTCTTTTCATTTGTTCAAACGATCCATTGAACTATCCTAAATATCGCGTCTATATAATTAAAGCAAATCAAAAATATTAATATCTAAATTTGAACAAATCAGAAACACAAAATAGTATGAATTTACTTTTTTCATAGTGCAATGAAAACGTCTTTGACTAAATTATTAATCATGACTTATTTAGTTGCGAATATATATATATATATATATATATATATATATATATATATATATATATATATATATATATATATGTATTATCTTTTCAAGTAATACAATAAAGCTATTAAGGCGCAAAAGGCTACTGAGTGTAAAAGAATGTGAGAAAAAGAAAACATCATTGAGAGAGAACTTTAAAAGAAGACAAAAATTGATAATTGGCATTGTATTTACATTTTTGAAGATCAAAGTTAACTGAAAGCAAGAAATCGGAAGAGAGGTTCACAAACGACAAGACGAGAAGAAATTGTTACCAAAGTAAAGGTTGCATTTAGAAATTTCAACTGTAAAATGATGAGACCTTTCCGCCAATCTGGTACTGCGCTTAAATTGGTGAAGTCAAGGTACCAAAGAGAATATGTCAAAACAATTGCCATGAAAATATGTATAGAAAAGGCACAGTGGATCTACGTTACGGTGGTGGGGAAGTGACTGAAGCCGAGATGCCAGTTCAAGACCAGTGGCATTGCAATATATCTATATACATAACAGAAATACTAGAGCATATATGACAGCCATATTCAATGCGTGGATGTATGGTAAACTTGTAAATGTTTCATATTCAATTGATCCAATATAAGCGTTCCACTTGATGTCAACGCAAAATATTATCTCGAGATGGTGTAATGAATCACTCTTCTGGAAGTTAGCATCAATCATGCTGATGGAAAATGAAAAAGTGTCTCTGAATCGATTAAATAACAGAACAGTTTATTTTGGAGGCGTTAGAATTAACAAGGCATTTCTTGCCCTAGTTAACAACAGATTATATGTCATTTTTTAGATTAGCTGTTAATTTGATCTCATCGAATCTATCAGTTACCATTAAAACAGGGGTAAAGAGTTGTATCATCAGAATATATCCAGAATCAAGAATTGAGAAAAATTAGGGACAAAGTTGGACGAATAATAAAGCCCTGCGAGACACCCGCATTAATGTAAAAAATCTAGAAGACTGATTGTTCAAGATAACTTTCATTTCTCGATTTGATAAGAATCAAATCAAAAATTCGTCCAAAATTACCACAATCTTTCAACTTACAAACCATGAGAAACCCTGTTAAACAAGAGGATTTAGCATCTAAAGCAACAGCCCGGGTTTCGCCAATTTTATCTAAGGCTAGAAAGACTCTTTCAACAATTATGGTTAATACATCAAGAAACGATGGCATAGAGAAGCGAAAGTTATCTTGCATGTCTGAAAGATAAAATGCTTAATCAATTCGGAATTGATTAGAGTCTCTAGTACATTGCCAAAAAAAGGTAGAAGACTAATAGGTCGATAGAAGTGTCAGACGGATCGCCTAAGTTCTTAAAAACAGGAACTAAAGTTGTCTTTAAGCAACGGAAAAAAGTGAAAGACTGAATACCGATAACATCAATAATATTATAATTCTTAAGCCACTTGACGTGATGAGCATTAAAATCACCAAACACAAAAATGTTCGCAGATGAATGTAGAGATAGCACTATCTCATTGTCAGATAGTTTGTCTAATATGTTACAGTCCTGAAAACAAGTGGAGTGATAAAGGTAAAAGAGATAGCTAACAGAATGCAATAAAGAAAGTCAAAAGCACATGAAAGAATCATCCAGAGACTCAACAGATGATTAACTTGCTATTGGAAGATTTTTCCGGATGTAAACACAAAGGCCATGCGTGCACACACACACACACACACACACACACACATGCACACGTACACACACGCACACACACACACACATACACACACACACACATATATATATATATACATATATATATATATATATATATATATATATATATGAAAATTTCTCAGAGTTAACCTGTAGAAATGACAATATTTATAAATATAAATGACAATAAGAAAACACATTGGACGAAACGCGTCGGCAACTTTTACAATTTTCATATTGTCATTTATATTTATAAATACACAGACACACACGCACATATATATATATATATATATATATATATATATATATTATAAATTAACTGATTTAAAATATGGTTTTTTCGCTACACAGTAATAACCATACTTCAAAAATGGAAGCTAAAACCTTCAAATTTAATTTTGTAATTAAATTAAAACCATTAGTTCCATTTCATCCTCAAGCGAATTTTGGAGTAACTTATTTTTTAAATTTACAGAGTTTTAACTGTAAGGGAAATTCATAATTTACGGTTACCAAGGATACAGAGAAATCCAATCATCCAGACAAGGGTGGTAGCGTGTTCATATTTATTAACTTTTGTTGTATCAGTTATTTGTTACGTTCGAAAAAAGAGTTGAGTTTAGGTATGGGTGGGGATGTATTTTTCAACGAATTCTGACATCCGTTCAATGCATGTCGTCTGGGTTTTTTGGGGGTTTTTTTTAAATGTGTATACTTAAAGATTTTGGGGGGATGTTTAGGTTAGAATACGTTTTATTTAACTACAATTTTAAAATATTTTAATTTTTAATTTTTTAATAGACTATATTTCTTTTTAAAACAAGTAAACGTAATCGAATTACTTCCAGTATATAAAATTATTTTTCCATATCAAATATAAGTATGCATATTACCAGGTTACTTTTTTTTGACAATGATGGCAAAAAAATAGCCATTTCATTTCTCTGATTCAGTAAATTTTTATTTTTTATATTTTAGATATAAGCTTAGTAATATATAGTTTCTCGTGTATGGACAAAGGACATGGGTTATTTATTGGCCTACATTTTGTAGCTTTTCTTATTAATTTCAATTTTACTTTAGGCATTTTTTTGTTGGATTCTTTTTAGTGTCAGAAGTACTTTGAGAGATATGTTTAGGCTAGAATACGTTTTATTTTATTTAACTACAGTTTTTAAATGATGTTTAGGTTAGACTATGTTTTATTTAACTACGATTTTAAAATATTTTCACTCTTAATTTTAATAGATGTATATCTCTTTTTAAAACAAGTATATGTAATACAATTACATTATATAAAAATTAATTTTTAATATCAAATATAAGTATGTATATTACCAGGTCGGATTTTTAATTTTATTTTTAAATATTAAGACAAAATTTTCTACTTTGTTGAAGAGATTCTAGAACACACACACACACACACACACACACACACATACATATATACATATATATATATATATATATATATATATATATATATATATATATATATATATATTCTAGAATTTCTTCAACAAAGAAGAAAATAGCCCGGAACAAAGAAATCATTCGTAACAATGGAAGAGTTTAAATTAGTTTCTCAAATCGTTAAGATATCCAAGATTCTGCACTATAGAAATTAGCACGAATATTGGAGCAAGAAGGTTTGAGTAGGATAGCTGATTTTTTGTTTTTTTGTTTTTGTTTAGTGGTTTAGTCTTATTTCTTTCAGTTATAACTCTCATGGGATTATTTTAATTTTTAAGGAGATAAACGAATTAATTATCACTGCAAATCCTTCCTTTTTTAATTATTAAGTTTAAACTTTACGGTAGACGCTGTTAAATGTACAATCCAAGATACAATCCAAAAATATTTTTACAAACTTTGGGGGCGGGTTCCTTACACTAAAACAAGGTAAAGTGTCCATGTAAACATATGTCCAAAAGGCGACCGTTCTACTTCAAGACAACAAATCTTCAATATGTCCTCCTCCACATGATATATATATATATATATATATATATATATATATATATATATATATATATATACAAAAAGGAAGAATAGGAGATTCTGCTTACATCCTCGTGAGAATGTAGAATAAACGTTCGGAGAAAGCACTAAATACACACACACACACACACACACACACACACTCGTCGGTAGTAACTGACGAGGTCTGTAGATGAATAAACTATTAGGAATTGTTATCATATCCAGTTACAAATGAACATTGATGATTGACAGTTCTTTTCGGCATTCTAATTTCTCGGGTATAGCTGTCGTCTGGTATTCAACAATCCATACACAGTTTTAAGTAAAGAAAAGAGATTCGTTTTTTGTTTGTTTTTTTTTTTGTTGTTGTTTTTTGTTTGTTTTTGTGTTGCTGATCACCTTTTAAATGAAATAATTTCGGGAAGGTTTTTCAACTCTGACCCCGAGCTGCAGAGTTGAGGTCGATTTTAAGCGAGAATAATTTTAATGGGTTATCGAAAGTAGCTTTTTCTATTTTTAATAAAAAATACTCCAAATTATAAATTAAGCCGCAAGTAGTCGAGAAATTATTTGATAACTCTGAACTCTATCTAAAATGATATCTATATTTAACTAAGCGATACATTGCAACTGTGTATGTGTGTGTGCGCGCTCGTTTGTGTGTGTGTATGTGTGTGTGTGTGTGTTTGTGTGTGCAGCTTGAAAGCCATAACTGATTCTCTTTTAATTACTCATTTTCCAGAGTAAATTCTGAAAGCTTCAATCAATAAAAAGTTAACCGACTCTGTTAGTTGCCTGAGACTAAAAATGTTTCAAAGCTCTGATCGATTACATGTAATTGATAAAATATAATACGCACAAGTTTTAAATTTTAAAGGTTCATGAATGTACTTGGCCTTAAGCAACGGGAACACAGATGACAAATCATCCCTGAAGCAGTTTAAGATTATCAATAGAAGCCTTGCTATTATTTTGAAGCATAGCCAAAACACATAAGTATCATGTTCCCAGCGCTCTCTTGCACACAATGTTAGTGAAGTTTTGAAAGCTCTCTTTGGCGGTACAAAATCTAATAAATGCTATAAGAACTGACATATTTATTAAAAAGAATAAGTGTAACTTAGACAGAAAGGCAATACAGTTACCATGAGTGACAATTCAAAGAGTATTAGAACCAGCTGCCCGATTTTCGTTCCACTCTCAGGAGCAAAGATCGAGGAAATAAAACACTGTACAGAAAGAAAAGGGTGAGGGAAATAAGGAAATAAGAAATACACATATATTAAAAATATATTCATATATGTATACTTAAACTACAAACAGATTAGCCTAAGACCTATTAGACATTTATTTTATTTACACAAAGAAGGTGGTCTCGATTTAATAAAATATTGTCTCAAGAATTTTCAGATAGAATTCAGAATCTACACCAATAAATAAAATATACCTCCCATGATAGGCCGATGCTCATTACCAATTATTAACAAGATAATCGGAGATCGTAGCTCCGGATGTACCAGAACACATATGCAAGATTTGAAGTCGACTTATCCTTATGCATGCTGGCACATTTTTATAAAAGTTTGATATGTAGGTAAAGCATTTTTATGAATGGATTTTAACATTGGTTGAAAAGAGCAAATACATAAATATGCAACTAAATAGCAATTACTAAAGTTGACAGGGATTACTTAGCAAATTTCACCCTAACCTCTCCAACCCATAGTGATATTTGGAACTGTGCAATTTTATCACGAATATTAGAGAGCAAAGGATAACTATTTTCGCCTGAGATTTTCTTTAAAAGGTTTAATTTCTTTTCTAACATAGTCTTAGAACAAATCATTAGAGGACAACGGACTATGGTCTTACCAAACTGAATTGTATGTCGCTCGAAAACAAAATGAATCGCAATATTTATGTAACCTGGTAAGTTCTTTAAAGTTATTTTCTGGAGGTTACTCTTCTTTTCTAGACTGTGTTTAAACATTCAAATTTATTAGTTTATTCTTTCTAAGGCTCTAAGAAATAACATATGGGGAAATAACACCAGGCAGCGTTTAAACACTTGTCTTTCTTTTCTTGTACGACAAAATAAAAATAATTTGGTCTAAATAGTCATGAGCAATGTAAAATCGAGTTATTACGAGAATTCATTTTTTGCTATATTTTTCTTATAATTAGTTTATACTTCCTTTCGCTACGTTCTTCCTCTTTCAAATTAGTTTTTCTTCCTCTCTAGCCTTCTTCGTCCTTATCTCTCTCTTTTTTCCCCTAATTCTTCTTTTCCTTCATTTTCACTTCGCCCTCTTCCTTTTCTGTTTTTAATTCCCCTACTCTTAAGCAAACTACGACTCTTCTTCATGCTCTCGACTATTCAACAGAGAAGACTGTCTTCATAAAATGCACTTTTATTTTAGTTGTCAGATGACTGATATCGCCGTCAATATAATTATTAATCTGTTTATTTTGCCGTGAAGGTTTCAGGGCTTTGTAAACATTAATTGTAGTGATTTCTTATAATAATTATTTCATTAACCATTCTTATAACTGCTGTGGGAAGAAACTGAAATACAGCTATGTATTTCAGTTGTTCCCCCTACATATACTGCATTGACATTGCTTAAAAGATAATGAAAACATCATACATTTTTGAAGTACCGACACATTCTATGGAAGCTGAATCTATGACCTTTGGCAATGAAGGAAAGATTTTTTTCAAAAACTTCCTTTCATTTCTTTTTGGTTTGTTTTCTACGACAAAATATTTGCTGTATTTCACTCAAAGAGTTTTACAAACAAAGAATAGAAATATTTTAAGATTTAAGAAACTGATACGAAAACCCCACCAAAAGATAAGTCTTTTATTTTTCATTATCATTGTTTTCTGGAAACATTCACATATAACAGTTACGCTCGTTCTAACGCAAGAAATGTAAGAATTACGACTAATATATATATATATATATATATATATATATATATATATATATATATATATATATATATATACAGATGATAATCAGTTGGTACATAATCCAAGTGAATCCAAATGATATAAAATATTAACACTCATCCACAAGAAGAGCTCAATGTATTTATTGTAGCAGAGCATATAAATTACATGAAATAGAAATCAAAATTTACCTCTTTCATTATTTCAACCAACAAGTCTTATGTTGGCATTGTCAATATATATATATATATATATATATATATATATATAAATATAAAAGTGGACATGGAAGTCAGCACTTAGAGGCGACAGTCTGTTTAATGCTAGTGCAATCGCCTGACGATTGCACTAGCATGAAACAGACTGTCGCCTCTAAGTGCTGACTTCCATGTCCACTTTTATATTTACACACGCTCTATCTCTGATATTGAGCACTTTACCCCATAAATATAGCACACTTTAAGACTATATTTCTGCATATATATATATATATATATATATATATATATATATATATATATATATACATATATATATATATATATATCAGTTTACAATATACCATGCTATCAGCTTATAACCCATATATGTGGAGAGATCTTCTCGAGTGCTCAGGTGTGCAGCGATCCTACGACCCTACCCGGTTATGAGACTGAGATTATGATTATCTCCGAGGTCTGTCTAACATGAAACTTTAAATTCCGTACGAATTTAGAAATATAAATGCTTTTTGCTGAGTATACAAACTTTAAACGAAAGTAATTTCCTTAGTTGGCTTGAAAGGTTTAGAAAGGTGGCTTCATTTTAAAGTCGTGTTGCTGAAAAATAGTCTGCATTTGTCTAAACTTGTCGGTTCTTTTTCATAAGACGTCTCATAAATCACACAGACACACACACATACACACACACACACACACATATATATATATATATATATCATACATTGCGTGTAGGTGTTAATAAAATAGTGCTCGATGCACTATAACAGAGCTATTAAGTTATATTAATAAATATATATTTTTTATAACTGGTATCACGACACAAAGTTTCATGTACAACGCAATCTTCAGGTGCTGAGTAAAGATTGATCGTTACATAATTTAAATTTTAATAAACATATCTGGCTAACGCAGTGTTGGCGTACACTATATATTATACGGGATTACTGTTTTTTTTTATATTTAAAATAAATGGGATTTATATTTCGTAATTAAAATATACGGGGATTCATTTTTTTAAACGTTTTGTATTAAAATAAATGTATCTATAACAATAAGAAATATATATATGATTGACAGAAGTTAAGTAAACAGAAGAAAAGGAAATGTTATAATCAACAGTAGAAATGAATCCGGATCAACGTATTTCAACAGGTATTTATTTTTATGCCTCCATGTAATCATCAATTCATTTCTCTTGTTTAATAAGTTAGGGTTATTTCAAGTGTTTTAGTTTTTCTACAAGGCAGAAATTATAACTATCGCCTTTTCCATTGTAAGATTTGGATTTAGCTATTATATCTCACGTAATTATTGGTGTATTACCACCATTCTTTAATTATCAGAAATGTTTGGAGATGGCTGTGTT
>OZ038505.1:44849459-44974459 GCA_964036315.1 Acanthosepion esculentum
TTTTTCATGCGTGGGCCAGTCAAACTGACTCCTGTCGAGTTACGTTTTGAGACGATTAATCCTAACTGATGTGTCCCTTAGGTGAACCTGATTGAGAGGAAATAATCGAACGTGCTCTTAAAAAGGTTGAAACTCTCATCACTGAATGTACTGTTTGTTGTATTCTTCTAAAAAATCCTCCCCAGTCAGTTACGTATACTGTCAATGTGGCGCGTCAAATTTAACGTTTGGTCGTATTTTGCTGCCTGCTTTTCGTAAGTTCAAATACTGAAATACAAACAAGTAATGACAAAATGCTCCGTGTATATAAAATGGTGTAGCAATTATAAAAACGTTCAAATGAGAAATACATTTTTATCACACTCCAGGAAAACCTACACATGACACATAAATAACACTTTCACGTCTTCTATGTGCCGTGTCCCTTCAGGACATGGAACTCAGCCTTAAAACAACTTTCACTATAAATGCTGCATTATAGATATAAGGTAGTCCCGTTAAGCGAAATTAATGAATAAAAAAGGCATTTGGATACTGGGCAGATATGAAATTTTGAGGATCTATGTCGAGAAGGATTTCACTTAAAGAGACTATTCAGCCTCGCTTGGGCGACAATGTCATTCGTGGCTAAGTCGGATCTAGCGATAGTTCTCCTTTTTTTGCCAAGGTAGACGCAGGTTCGAATCCTGCAGGAGGGCGCACATTTTCTTTAATGAGATTTCCCGGATATTCAGACGAAAAGCAATATACATTTTTGTAGTAAAATTACCAACAAATTTTAAAAAATGAAAAAAATGAGCATTACATTTTTAATAAATTGGAGACCTTGCAGGAAATTTAAAAAAAAATTCCTAGACAATTTTCATTTCTTGTAAGGAGAAACACATTTTGCTCCTTGTTTGATTTTCTAACATTATTTGGTTTTTTAAAAATGCAGTTAAGTAATAAAAGTTTAATCATGAATTAATGTCATTCTCTTAAAGTAATTACAAAGTTTGAATTTTCATATTTAGATTTCGGCATTAAATAACCCATGAAAGTGTTGATATGCCTCTAAACAATAACAACCGACCAATCGACATGTAATTAGACTATATCAATTCAAAACTATTTTCCATAGACTGTTTTACTTTTTCTTCTATCAAAATAATTTAAAAATCAATTAGAAACATCCAAAAGTAATTTGAGAATTGCTGAAAAGTTCTCGGGCCAACCAAAAAGGAATTCCCGAAATAATTCTGATGTAGTAGATGCATAGTACCGTGTAGGGACTCCTCTAATCCAGCTACATGGCATTCCTTAAGTGGACGATAGCGCAGTCTAAATTCCCTGATATTTATCAGTGAAGGATTTTGTATGCGAATAGATCTTTCCACTTTGTACCATAAATATCTACCATTCTTTGTGAATCTTCAAAATGTTTTCATCAGTGCCTCGTAAATTGTTTTGGATGTTTCTTGGATGGGCTAACCCGGAACAACTAGAACTTTAACTCATCTACCTCGCCATATGTTGCCAGTCCTCAAGGGTCCAATTAACCAGGACAAGAACCTAAGTGATGCGTTGTGTCCAGTGCCGAGGTGTTAATAGAAGCAATCTGGTGGATCTTCTGCTTCCATATGCCATGAAATCTAAAGAATGCTTTTATTCTGAAAACATTGACTTACCTAATAAGTATAGACACGTTTTACGGACTGGGAAATCATTTTATAGCATATGCTAATTTTACTTTTACTTTTCAATGTTTCAAATGACAACTGATTTCATTTTTTAACTATTTAATTTCCATATTTATTTAGCTATAATGTTTTCTTTTATTTCAGAATTAACCGATATAAATAGACTTGGCTAATCTGTAATGTTCAATTCAATGGGTAATAATAATTAATTCAAATCAGCGAGTGTAGAATGTATTCTTAATATTCTTATTTTAAAACATTTTAGAAAATACGAAAACTTTAAGAAGAAAAAATTGTACAGAGGAAGAAGCATCGTGAATATTAATAGAGATTGTTGCTTAAGTTTCAATAAAATTCCAAACATAGAAAAGATTTCATTTTTGAGAGACATCGATATTTTTGGTTAATAATATGTTTCCTTCAAATTTTCCATGTATTTATTGTTATACTTCTGCCGCTTGCCTTTTGTAGATGTATGGATGTCGGTAATTTACTTATGAAAGTCAATCATATTGAAAATACGGCATTGTCATTCACCAGTTCAAGAAACGTCTTCGTGCTTGACTTCATTTAATGCAGATAGAAAAATATCAATAGAATTTTGTTGTCCTGTCTGACACACTGAATAGAGGAAAATAATTTGCAGTAGAAGAATGCCAACGTCTACTATTAAAACTGATTTCATACATCCCCATATATAAAAAAATTAACATTAACATTTTCGACAAAGATCAAATGAATGGTAACTATAAGCAAGACGAATCTTCATCTAGAAACATGATAAAGAAATATACAACTCCAGTCGACAAAAAAAAAAGAAAATTAAATTATCCACTATAAACAAATTAAAACTACTAACCTCATTGTCAAAAATAATAATTCAACTGCAAGATCCAAATTACAGAGAACTAATATTATTTACGGACTCATATGTCCCTTAAGGAACTATGTTCCTGATCAATCCAAATTCGCAAATAATTATATTGGATATACTACAACATGCCTAACAAGGAGACTGACATTACATCTCTCTGGCATAGCTCAATTACGTCTAATTTAAATACACATGGAGACCTGCCAAACTTAATCCGTAACATACTCGTTGATAATACAAATATAACAGTCTCATCCACATGTAAAAAAGGCTACAACTAATGGAAGCACTATTAATAAATAAAGAACAAAACAACACTCGATAATATCAACTATGAACACGGCCGCAATGTACTGGCCATGTTTAGAAAATAAAACATTTCTATAACTCAAGACACATGCATAAAAAATCTATACATTCAGTTAAAAGTAAAAATAAAATTTGTCCTTGATAATGGCTAAAAGTATTGCCGAAAGTGCTCGGATATACAAAATATTTGTGCAATTTTTATATAATTGATGTCCAGAAAAGAAAGAAATTATAAAAACACATGAAAAATTAAATAAAAAACTTAACCACAGTACATTGTCAGTTGTTTTTAATGAAACGTGCATATATATATATATATATATATATATATATATATATATATATATATATATATATATATATATATATATATATATATTTGTGTATTTAGGCAGCAATCCTTCTTTCATGCACATTTCATTAAAAACGACTGACAAGGTGCTTTTATTTAGTTTTTTATATAATTTCTCGTGCGATCTAATAATGTTTTTCTTTTCAGAGGATAAATTATATAAAAACTGTCCGAATGTTCTTTTTATCCGAGCGCTTTCGGCTATACTTTTAGCCATTTTCAAGGATTATATTTCAACTGTTAGAATTAGAAATAGTTTGTTATATGTATGTTTTATAAAACATTTCTAATTCTAATAATATATATTATATAATATATATATATATATAATACAATTATATATATATATATATATATATATATATATATATATATATATATATATATATATATATATATATATATATATTATAAATATACCGTGTGAATTTCATCTTATGACATCTGTTTTCATTATAAGTATTTACTATGAGTTATTTGGTGGTCTGAGATTATCTTATACAACTCGAGGGTTATTTTTCATATTGTAAAAGAAGTAAAAATATGACTAAGCAGATGTCTGCAAGCGTGAGAAGCAATTCATCTCAAAAGAGAAACAAAATATTGTAAAGGTGTTGGGTGATGGGAACATAACTTCGGAAATTGCGGAAAACTTGTACAGAGCTCATAGAACAATAAAAAAGAGATTATATATATATATATATATATATATATATATATATATATATATATATATATATATATATATATATATATATATATATATATATATATATATATATATTACTGAGGTAAACAAAATGTTTTAAGAATGCCGCAAATGCAAAAAGAGATTTGAGAAATAACCAGGAAGTTTGTGCCGCGAATATAAACAAAAGAGAGCAGAGACAAAATATTAAGAATATTAGACAAAATCAACCAAAGCAATTTCTTTAAACAATCGCCACCAACAAGATCTCTTTAAAAATCCCTGTATTGATGGGCGCGCCTGCAGTCAAATGTTTCAGCTATCCTCGACCTGGCAGTGGTGGCAGCATTCCTAGCATTTCGCACAGATCTACGGAACAGTGTCTCAACAGCCCTAGCGGTCGCCGCTGCAGTCAAGTGTCTCTATTGCCCTTGATTTCGCAGTGGTAGCAGCGTTTCTTACGTTAAGAAGAAACCTTTGATGATAAGTCTCGGAAGCCCGAGATGCAGAGGCGGTTGCTGCAGCCTGTGCGTTCATTCTCGACCGTTATGCATTCTTGAGCCTTGATCGAAACGAAGCCCTGTAGGCAGCTTTCCCAGCCAAGCAGGTGGCACGCTCCACTTGTGACTGCGAGGCCTGCGTGAGGGCGCTGCGCTGAGTGACTTGTGATAGTCGCATTGTAGTCTGCTCCTGGGACTTGCGGGCGCTTATTGCCGTCATAACGTACCCTCTTTTTTGGCGGCATGGGGAAAAGTGATGCTAGTAGTTGTTGATTAGGGTTGCTCATTTGCAGGAGTACAAAGTCTAACTTAGTATCGCAAAGCGTGAGCCAGAATCGGAAGGCAGGTATTTAAGTAAAACAGCTGAATAAATTGTTTATGGTAGTTGGAAAATTGTAGTTAAACAGACAAACGGAAAAACAAAAGCGTATGAAACAACTTGCGGATCAGTTGAAGGAACCTATCATATCAACCGGATGGCGGCATAACAGGAGCAGAAGTGAGACCTTCGTCCCACAGCTGTGCACAGCAGGTTCAAATGCGAAGTATTACTGGCCAATCGGTTGTGCCAATCAGCGAACGTTCTAGGGTCTCGAACACCAATCAACGACCGCGTACTGCACTCAGTCAATGAGATACCGCTATGTGAAGCATGGTCTCGCGTGTGTGAATAACAATCTGCTGTAGAGTCTGTAGTGTAGACATTTCAGTTGAACATACATTGGAGTATTGGCAAATTCCGATGAAGACATGATTGTATCGGCTTCCATCAGGTATTAGTTGGTCACAAAAAAGCTCACAGAGCAAACATTTTTAATTGTCACGACTAAAGCCGATAAAGTTAATCAAAATCCCAAGCAAGTTGCGAAAATCATCGCCAAATTCAGGTAAACTCGATTTGAATGGGAAGTCAAAAGGGGTATGATTTCATCGATTTTTACCCGATAATTGAAACCAATATAGAAAAAGAAAGTCAGCAACCTCAATATTGTCGGTAAATACTATGCTCAACGGGAATTTTGCTGAAAATTCTTCGCCATTTGCAAAAAATATAGCCAAAAATCAGCTAGACTGAACTTGAATCGGATTCCCCAAAGTGATCGATTGTATCGATTTTTTTGCAGTAAGTGATATCGATATTGAAAATGAATATCAGTACCTCATAACTGTTGATAAAAACAATGCTCAACGTAATTTTGGTGGGAATTCTTCGCCATTTGCGAAAAATATAACCAAAAATCAGCTTGACTGGATTTGAATTGGAAGTCAAAAGTGGCAGGATGTTATCGATTTTTCCAATAATTGATACCGATATTGAAGAAAAAGGCCAGCAACTAATAACTCTTGATAAAGCTAATGCTCAATATGATTTTCGTGAAAATTCCTTGCAGTTTGCGAAAAACAGAGCCAAAAATCAGCTACATTGGATTTTAATCGGATGTCCCAAAGTGATCGATTTTATCGATTTTTTCCGATAACTGATATAAATTTTTAAAAACAAAGAACAGCACAGCAAAGGACATTGCTCAATGTGAATTTGGTGGATATCACTTGTAATTTGTGAAAACTATCACTGAAAAACTGATGAATTTTTTTTCGAATCAGTATTCGACCCCGTATCGGTTCTATCAATTTTTTCAAAAATCAAAGGAACAATCGAAAAATCCAAAGACATCAAGTACGAATGCTGTAAATTTCCTATCTGTGTGTGCATTTTCATGCCAATCGGACGAACGGTTTGCTCAGAATGAGGTAACAAGGTGACAAACACACAGACGCACTAACAGAATGCCATTTATATATATATATATATATATATTTATATATATATATATATATATATATATATATATATATATATATATATATATATATATATATATATATATATATATATATATATATATTTTTTTTTTTTTTTTTTTTTTGATTGAATAATCTAGACATATTATGTCTATTTTTTATTTTAATTCTCACAAATTTACAGATAGTTTTATTTTTACTGAGATCAGTGAGGGAAATATTAATACTTGAGTTTTTTAGGATTGTTTTCATCTTGTTTGTAGTGTATTTGATGGCAGTATAGAAGGTTGACATATCTAGGGTTACTTGAGAAAGTATTATGTTCTTTTTTATTTATGTTAAAAGTCATTATTAATGAGAGTTTGTTAATTTTTTTTTATTCCGCGCAGAAAATTTTTTTGCGGAAGATTTTTTGCACGGTTTACTAAATTTTGTATAATCGCTGTTTTGTAATATTTATTACATTCACTTATATAGTTGAGAGTGCAAAGTGTTTATGCTAGTTAGGTTTTTATATTGGGAGATAGTAAATATATTACTATTATAGTCTATCAAGAAAAGGAATTTTGTTGTTACTGTTAAGTTCATATGTTAACTTAAGATCGGAGTTATTTGAAAGTTCTATTGTATTTCATGTATTTATTCTGTTTTTAACTAAAATGAGAATATCATCTACATATCTTAGATGGGCGATTTTTAGTGGTATTAAATATCTTATTTTCAAGGTTAACCACGTAGAAGTTACTAAAAATGTGACTAAATGTTGGTCCCTGAATCGAATCCATGGAAATGTCATCACGCTGTACTTATATTATTTTGATGGTTTCCATATGTTAGGTTTAATTTTTAATGGCGGGAGAGATGGATTGTTGTAAATATTCTTTATAATTATATCAATCGTTTCTCTACCTGGACATTGGTAAATAAACTTTACACATCAAGTGAGGCTAAGGTTTCATTATTAGGTGTTTGTGTTTTTAAGATGTGGATTAGTTCGTGAGATGATTTAAGGTTAATCAAGGTTAAATCAAGGTTACATGAGTAGGGATTTGGGATATGATAGGACGGAGTGGAAATTAGGTTTATGTATTTTTATAGTTCCATACATGTATCCTGTTTTGTAGTCATCAATTATTTTGGGAAGTTTTGTCTTGTTCTATGCTGTTGGCTGTGATCAATTTGTTGATTTTCAATTTCAGTTGGTTAATAGGATTTTTGTTGACCTTTTTAAATGAATTTTTAGTGAATGTCCTAACTATTACAAAACAGCGATTATACAAAATTTACTAAACTGTGCAAAAGTTAACTCTTCCACGAAAATAATTTTCTACACAGAATTTAAAAAATTAAACAAATTCTAATAATGACTTACCTAATTACATCGTTGACGAACAAATTAGACGAACTATTAGAAATATTAGCATCAATCAAAGAGAAATAATAATACTAATGACGCTAAACATATCAACCTATTACACCGCAATTAAATACACTCTAACTACAAACAAGATGAAAAAACTCATTTAAAAAAATCATATACCCCAATGATTCCAGAAAAAAAAACTAATTATATACTATACTAAATTTGATACAACCAACTTAATCATTCGTAATAACACTTCCCCGTCCATTAATGTTTTGCAAAAGATCACATTTGGAGATTGTATCTCTAACAAAAAAGTAAATACATATTGGTTTCACGACGATAACATTATCAAGAAGGCTTACATTACACGTCGTATTCGAGTTCTATTGCACAACACTTAAAAGAACATTTTTGTCCACATTCAAGCTATAGAGAAATATTAATTGTCAATACAAGTATACTCCACCATGAAAATAACAAAACAAAACAAAAATCTCTAAATTCTTAAAGAGCTCTATATAAAAGATGCAGCCAACACAAAATAAGATTAGTTATGAGTAGAGCAACAATGTTCTAAAATACCTATAAAAGCAATATTTTTGGATACACAAATTGTAATTTTTTTTATTGCAGGTTTTTAAAACGTCAGTAATATAAAAAAATAAATTAAGTTACCGTCCTTACATATTCTTAACTTTAATTTTTAAATCGATTACAACGGAGCGCATTTCATGCACATTTACAAAAAAAATCACAACATTTAATTACATTAATTTTTGTCTTAGCACTTCATCCCTGAGAATGATCTTGAGTCAGATTGAAAGTACTTGGTAAACTAAAAGGAATGAAAAAAAAACTACGACGTCTTTCTTAATAGCAACATTAAGAAATTTATCCGTGAATTTGAAAGGATTAAAATAAATAGACATATGCACTAGATTATCCAACCAAATATGCTTGAATGAAGATATGCTGCCTAAATGTACACACACACACACACACACACACACACACACACACACACACACACACACACACACATATATATATATATATATATATATATATATATATATATATATATATATATTGAGAGAGAGAGAGAGTAACGATGTGGATATAGGAATCAACATAGCATGATGGTTGTCAGTTCCAGACCTGGTCTGAAGATCGCACTGAGCCAACAGAGTGACAGTCTCCATGCAACGTTGATTCTTATGCCCACATTGTATTTTCTATATCTGTAAATGTTTTCCGTCCAATATTAAACCCTATTTCCCGATAAATAAATCAAATTTTAAACTATATATATATATATATATATGTGTCTATGTGTGTGTGTGTGTGTGTGTGAATGTGCTTATGTGCTGGCCACTCGCATTCGAGGATGTCCCTCTACTAGGGCGGCTAGCCAGTCCCTATTGCTGACGCTTGCTCAGGAGCATTTGTGTTTATTCAACACCCACAGAACCCACCTGTGGCTTATACATTAACTATGCTGAGCAGACCTTAGTTACAGTTTCTGGAAAAGAGCATGTTATCTAGCGTGATCAACAATTTGAACAAGACCAGCACGCTCAAGCCCTAGGCCACGATGACTTCACTCACAAGGCTTGGGTCAGCCCGTAGTATGGTTTTCAGGCACCTTTCAAAGGTGCCACACGCTGGGACCGACCCCTCCAGTCCGATAACACCAGGAAGTCTTTCTGAGAAAATCGATCATGGTGAGTTTCGAACTCGGGTCTCATGGTCAGAATGTGAACGTACTAACCACTCGGCCATTTGCTTATACATATGTATTTATTGTGTCTATTTGTCCGTGTTCAGATATGTGTACGTGCATATAGATTGATATTCTCATAATTGTACAATTAAATACATACATAATATATATGTATATAGTGTACCGCTGCATATTAAGAATCACCCTATAATAAACATGTCTGCATACAGGCCTACATATACTCATGTACATATATTTTATCTGTATCGAATTTGTCAAGTGCCTGGCAATGCCAAGTTTGAGTGAAATTAATTTGTGTGTGTGTGTGTGTGTGTGTGTGTGTGTGTGTGTGTGTGTGTGTGTGTGTGTGTGTTCGCGCGCGCTTCGAGAGGTATTTGCGCACGTCGCGAATGATAGTAAATATGTTTACTCATAAATTGAAATAATCCCCTCATTTGCTTCAGTAACTGGTGATTTATAATGGAGTGCAATCTACATTGTCTTCTAATATGACTAACAATATATTTTTAATATTGTAATGGGTATTAACTGAAAAAAAAGTTTCTGTCTGAGCTGACCTCAACAATGCAATATAATTTAAGCATCAAAGATATTAAAAACGACTCCAAATAATTATGTTGGGATGTCAAAACGACTTACATTTCATTATCAAATCCACGCGTATCACCAGCTTCAAGTTGTCGTTTTAGGTTATTCTAGACTCTCAAGAAAGATTAAATATTCTCTTAACATCTAAAATGAAATCGATATTGTGTGTCTACCTCTGGCTCCTGTCATGCATTAATTTTTCTTGTTGATCTCCATTCTGCTGAGTCACCTTTTTACTTGTTTAAAACTAATCTCCGTGTTACTCTCGCACGCAACCGACATACTGTTTGTGTTATTTTCCTTTTTTATATGCCGTGTCCTTTCAGGTCGTAGGCGATCATGGCCCCCCACTTCTCTCTACCTCTTGCAGCTCTCAATAAGTTCCGTTCCTCTGCCACCTCTCCCAGACCACGTTCTGTCATCCACTTGCTTAAATGTGTTTATGAATGATCGTTGGGGAATCTATGAATCTGTAAGCTTAGATGTGCGGCAGGGTGCCATTTGCCCTTACGTGAATATAACGAATTCAGCTAGATTTGGAACTCGGCTCACAAATCCGAGCTATTATCCACTACTCCACCCGCACATCCAAGCTTACAGCATCTGGCATTACAAGCGAACACCCATCTAGGTAGTGACGTTGCTTAACTTCGGTGATCTTATGGGAATGGCTGTGTCGACGCGATGTAGCAGTAAGCCAATATATGTATGACATTCCAACATATTTACGACTCAAAAATGCTGACTATTCAAAATGCTTCAAAAAAGGCCCGGTCGAGTAATGGATAGTGGCTCGGATTGAGGAATCGGGGAGCCGAGTTCGAATCCAGTCGAATCCATTACATTCACTTACGTGCTAATGCCCTTGAGAAATGTATGACTACTCTTCTCCCCCCTCCAGCTATGGCTAAATAGTAAGACAGACTGGGTTCTATAGCCTTGAATGGCAAAAATAAATGGAAACCTACTGCGGGAAAAATCTGCTTCGTCAGTCGTGTATCGAAAGATACATGATCATCTAAGCGTGTATACGCATGACACATACTGACTACAGATAATTCATTTACTGTAAATGAAATAATTCCATGTTAAACGCGCACGTAATAACATTGCCAAACAAATATCGACTTTTAGATTAAATTGAAACTTAGGCCTGTTTATATGAATATTCATTTCTTGTTTGAATGAAATGCAAATCAATTCGGAACTTGGATATTCTTCTGCAATCTTGTAATTATCAAAATCTCCCGTTTTCATTTTCATTTTTTACTTGATCCTTCATAATAGAGGTTCAAATGTCATCAGTTTGTTTCTTATCCCTGCTGCATTCTAACGATCGTAGTTGTAAATGAATTCTAACTGCCTGTGAGTTGTAAATAAAACAAGAGTATTAAGGTGGAAGAAATATTAATTTAAAAAGAAGGAATAACTAGCAAAGCTTCATCTAATATCAAATTTCAAATATTTATCCAAAAGTTTCGGTAACAATAAAATCACTTGCCCCAGACTAAGATAATTTGATGTACTTTACTAACTTATAAAAAGATTAATGCTTTCTCTTTCTCTTACACTCCCAATAAGCTGCCATAATTGTACTATGTTTTTGAAAGATATTGATTAGAGAGTATTTAATATATTATAACAAATGGCAGTTAACATTCATGTAGGTGATGCAGCTATATCCAATTAGGTAACGCAATAGAAGGGACTGTCAGTTTTCATGTAGAACAAGGAGATGCTTCCTCCAGGCTAATACCCTCATGGTTGCATATAACCTTCTGGTCTGTGTTCTTCATATTTTTTCTATAAATGAAGCAATCATCACATATATAACAAAATAAAAGATTGAGGAAAACTATAAACATATGCATATTACAATATTTATTTACGTATTACAATAAAGATCAATAATAAAAAAAATATCATCATAGTAATGCTTATTTTCAGTTTAATATATCCAGTTTCCTAGTTGCTGCATTCCGTTGAGTTTTCATTCTGAGTCTCCCCTCCTTTACTTCTGGAATTTCAGATTGTCTGGCAACTGTCGTCTGCTGAGTATCCATGCTACGTCTCATTTCAGTTTATTCTTGACGTTCAAATTGTCTAGCTTCTGCAGTCCGTTGAGAATATAATGTACGTATTCTGTCGGCTTCTTCTTGATAATATCAAAACACCCTAATCGGGGTTAAACTATTGAAATGTTTCGAAGGTCATAACTTGAGTGTTTATTCCACTAATATCACAGGGGTTTTACCATAGTGCTATCTATTTTAGGCACCTTGATATATTTTGAAGCCAACTCGCAAAGTACTTATATAGTTTCCGAAGAGGTGGAGTGGGGGCTTAGCTCCCTAAAAATCTAAGCACAACCATTGGATAGATTCTTATGAAATTTGAAAAGGATTCTATTTATGACACCTAATGGCATCGACTATATATATCTAATTTATTTAAAAACTGGGGTTCCAGGGTTGCACAAATCGCCGACTCAAAAAATTGTTTCCGTGGATTTAACTGAAATTTAAACCATGCCATCTTCGATTAGATGTTCAATGGACTGCAGCAGCAAGACATAATTACTTTATTTACTTTCGTCTATTGAATATTGGAGAAATCTTATTATAGAAAAATATGCGTGATCCACTATATTTATCTCTAATAAAATTATATATATATATATATATATATATATATATATATATATATATATATATTGATATTTCCGGGATAGTAGTGATATAAATGAAGGCCAGATGCTGTTGAAGACTCAGCAGAACAAGTTGAATTGATTGATTTCCTGTGCAAATGGAAAATTACGGGCTAACAAATCTAGAGTTTATTTTCCATTCATAGTCTTGAACTTCGAAATGCCACTGAATCCTTGCATAAATCTTTAGCTGCTGGATTGATTCTGGTAAAATCCTTTCTTATACTTTCCAATTTACCCAATTCTAGTTGATTAATTTTTTAACAGTTTTATTAATGTAGAAATTAGAATTCAACGTTTTTAAATATTTATGTATAAAGGCTTTATCGATTTTTATCTTACTCAGAAATCATTGTCAAATGCAATAAATCATATAAAATTTTCTTAAATTTTCTTCATATAAAATCGTACGTTTATCGGAAGATTAAAACCATTCCATTATCTATAATCGTGTTTCGAATTGAAAATTTTATGTTTAACATAAGACAAACAGCAAAAGGATGCAACTAAACGCGAATAATGATGGAAGAGACCATTCGCCACAGAGATTGAAATGAATTTATGTCTGAAGATGTTCAGAAAGGAATTCATGTCTCGAAAGAAAATTTTAGTAAAAAAGACAGGAAAATATAATTTTAATGAGAAAAGACGAAAAATGAAAAGCGACGCGGAATTATTTCTTGCAATTTAAATCCTTTCTGACATTTCATGCAATACTTCCAAAATTCATAATTTTAACCAGACGATTGAACATTGACTAATACGGATGTATCAAATCGAAAATTGACTAAAACGAATATATCAAATTGAACATTGACTAAAACGGATGTATTAAATTGAAAATTGAAGCTCTTCCAAAATATACTTCAATAAAACGGTTACAAATTGGTATACACAAGCTTTTTTTCTTATTATTTCCTATTGTTTCAATCTCTGTGAAGATAATCAGTATGATCTGTGGACAAAAGATTTTGTACATTTCCTGGTCGCACCAATGTGGTCCTTCCAGTTGTACAGGAACTAAAGACAGTGACAGGTAATTGCAATTGGCTGCTATACACGTGTTCTTCTGACTTTGTTTTTTGAACTATCTCCAAAAACAAACTAAGTAATTTTCATTTGGTCTACATAAGATTTACAGTCGTATAGCTTCCTTGGAAATGTTTCCTTCCAATTAAATGTCGCATCATTTAATTTGTGACATCAACAGAAAATGACATTACAGAACTTATCACTGTGAACTACAATCGATCCACCTAACACGTGTTCGAGTTCAATTTTCCTTACAGCTACGTTAGTGTTAAGTGCCAGAGTTAATGGAATTAGCCGATGTTACTAAAGACTTAGTCTCATTCAACAGACATTATAATTTTACGTCAAAAGTTGTTAATTTTATTTTCTTTCTGTTTTGATTTATTATAGAAAGTTTCTTTTAGATACTTCGGCATTTTACTCAGTAAAATTTGCTCAATTTAGTGATGTTGTTGTTTGCATGTTTTTGCTTATTCCTGGGATTTATAACTTTTACTTAAGTCCTTTCGATGGTTTTCGATTCATTGATTTGTTTTTACGGCTTTGTCAGTAATTTAAAATCGAAACTTATTTCTGATTGTAGGAGTTTACAGTACCCTATCCTTATGATAGAAACGTATTAAAATTCTAAAATATTTTTGTCTAAACACAAACTGAGACAACGAATCCAGAAGATTCCTCTTTCGCCTGCTTTTGCTTTAATTATTCCTGCGCTTTTTGTTATCATGAAATGTTTTAAAGTATTTAAGAAACTTGTATTCATTTTAGTGAGTGCACAGCGCTTATCTTACTGGTTTAACTGTAGTTGATATCTTTCGTCGTGCTGTGTTACTATGCAAATGCACAAATCTGATTCTCATCGCTATTATATCATTTCTTTCCTACTAGATTCAAATTCTTTGCCTGAAACATTAACTGTACATTCAAATTTTCCGATTAAGTATAGTATATTCATTGAGTTCCTATGCATATACTACTAACAAAATTATTCTTGTATTCCTCGTTGTTATTATTATTACTTCCTTGGATTTCTGTTGTATACATATTTTCTTTCTTCACATTAATTTTCACATTGTCTCTCTTTATTTTCACATTGTCTTCACGTTAATTTTCACATTATCTCTCTTTATTTTCGCAATACCTCATCTTTGACTCCTCTCTATTTTCACATTTTCTTTGCCATTCGCAAATCTGGTCAGGATTGGATGATGTCTTTGAATGTCATATTGTGTCATTCTCTGGCATAAATTTTGTTATAGACATTTTACTCAGTTCCCAGTTAATCGCCATTTACATGCAATCATAAATGTTCTTGTATTCTTTAAATACATCTATATACTCGCTGATTGTTGTAGTTCATTGTCTAACATTTATTTTCAAATTACCTCAGCTTCATTTTCACATTGTCTTAACCTTCATTTTACCATTGACTCTCTTTATTTTCACATTGTCTTCACAATTGTTTTTACACTGTCTCTTTTATTTTCACATTGCCTCATCTTTATTTGCACATAGACTTTCTATATTTTCACATTGTTTCATTTTTATTTTCACATTGTCTTCACTTTCATTTTAAAATTGCCTCATCTTTATTTTCACATTGTCTTCACATTAATTTTCACATTGTCACCCTTTTATTTACGCAATACCTATATTTTCTTCAAGTCGCGCTTATCAACGCGCTGATTGGGACTCATTCCTTGACTTCCTTTTCATCTCGACTTCAGTCACTTTCTCACCGACGTGACATGGCTTCTCTCTGTCTTTTCTACAAATATCTTCATGGCACCCGCTCTGAGGAGCTTTTTCCATGGTGCCCTGACTACATGAATTTAAGCGTGCTACCAGATTGGACCTAGGCCGCATCTATTTACTGTTGAAATAGCTAAATGCAACCGCCACTTCCACTTTAACTGTTTATTTTCACGCACTTCCCGCCTGTGGAACTCCTTCCCGATTTCTTGCTTCCCTGATAACTACAATCTTCAAACATTTAAATACAAACAACAATCGCCATATTCTATCTTCCTGAATACTCTTCATCTTTTGACCTTTCCTCAATCCTCCCTATTCTCAGTCTTCTCTTTCACTTTCTCTCCTCATGACCCCCTGTGTACTAGTGTCATTCAATCCTGTATCAGGGTGAAATGATTAAAAAGTAATGAAATGTTTTAGGTTTTGATTAATAAAATTTATTTATTAATTAATTTATAAATTTATTGACATATATTTTAAATATATATATATACAATTCAAAATGACCACCCTTTGCTTTAACCATTGTTCTTAATCTATTCTCAACGGATATGTAAGACTTTCATATTAACATAACCTTCACTTGCATATTGTTCCTGCATTTTCACTCGCCTTTCCCACCTGTGGAACTTCCTTCCGTTTACTTGCTTCCCGGATAAGTACAATCTTCAAAAATGTAAATGCAACATTAATCACCATCTTCATCTTTTTGAATCCTCTTCATCTTTTGTCCTTTTCTCAATCCTTCCTATTCTCAGTCTTCTCTTTCATTTTCACTTTCACTTTCACTTTCACTTTCACTCCCGGTGAACTTCAGCGTACTGGTGACATTCCCGCCTTGCTTGAGATGAAATGATAAAAAAATCCTTAAATTTTACATTGTTTCTCTTTATTTTTACATTGTTTCATCTTTATTTTCACATGGTTTTTATATTTGCTATTCTCCTGTGTTTATTATTATTATTATTATATTATTATTATTATTATTATTATTATTATTATTATTATTATTATTATTATTATTATTATTATTTCTATTCCTTCTTGGTAATGAAATTATAAGCAAACTCGGTATCGTGCAACAGATATGCATTCGTTTGTTCAAACTGTTAAATGTTCGAGTTTCAACACTATCGTGAGACTTTCTTTAGAAATAACAATGTAGTTCGTTTCTTTATTGTTGGATGCAACATGAACGCATTCGGATGTCAACATACTCTAACGATAGTTTGCTTTTACGTCTCCTAACAATATAGTTTATATAGGTCTTATGTATAATAACACTACTGGATCGCCTCACCTAGTCAGGGCACAACTGAAGGAATTGTGTTCGAATGCGCGTGGGTGGTATTCGATGATGAAACGTCATCGTATGTCGGAGCGACAAGGCCCTATTAGGCAAGAATAAGAAGTCATAGCAAAGGTCAAAGATCATGTTTATTCTTGAGTAAAATTGGGGAAAATTATGAAAAAAACGAAAACGTAAAGCACACATCTTTTCTGAAAAGTCATTATAGCAGTCAAAGAACCGACATACTGAACAATGAATATTTTTGTTAGTACAGAGATTAGTTTTTGGTTTCGCAAAACTATTGAGTAAGCAGGCGTTCGAACACTAGAAAGCCATCCCAATCGATCTTAATCCAATAAAACTTTAGAAAATCTTATTTTATAATATATCATAAGACACGTGTTGCGTTTAACTTTAGTTTTCAAAAAATGACGACACCTACAAAAAATAATGAAAAGTCTACTTCTTGTAATATACTTTTTTCTCACTCACACCCTCTGAGGATGACTCATGCGAGTCGAAACTTGAGAAAACACAACACGAATTTTAGCAAATTTATGCTGACACAACAATCATATTTTCGAAAAGATATTCATACATCAACAAATAGAGCATAAATATAATAGACAAAAAAGGATTATTGTCTTTTAACAAGTTAGGATTAAAAGAACAATGGCATGTCTAACAATATATATATATATATATATATATATATATATATATATATATATATATATATATATATTTTAGCATACACAAGCACACACACAAACAGACACACCCATATATATATATATATATATATATATATATATTACTTTTCTGTGAATTTTGATGGAAAAACAATAACTTTTTAGGCTTCTTTGGAAATAAAATCCTTGCAATAGAACTTCATACCCTAGAGCTGTATTTAAATTACAAATACTGCAAAGATTTATGTTTTGCAATGATGTTAGATAAAGTAATAAGAAGGTGTTTAGTAAGGTGGCACCGTTGTTGGCTTGACTTCTTTGGAGAAAAAAAAACTTTGACCCATTTACTTGAAAACTTCATGTTTTTGTCTGCAAATACATTATTAGTATTACACAGGAGAGTAAGGAAGGAGAGTAAAGAAGCAAAGTAAGGGAACTACGATATGAAAATTTACACACTCAACTCAGAGATTTAACGCAACGATTTCATACAACGAAAAATGGTTGTTTTCTATATAGGAAATGTGTTGTATGCTTTGCATTTTTCCCAATTTGTTTCTTAATCCGATTATATTTTCCCAGTTTTCATGGTTCTCGTGTGAAATTACTGCGTGTGTCATTGGCGTCATTGGTTATGAGTCGAACCTAAGTAAAAGCTAGTATTTTTAATTCTAATTCATGTCTGTTTCTTGTATAAGTGGATGCGAAATAGTCAAATGCACACAGTATCATAAAATCATTTTCCATTCATGCTCATCGTACAGTTTATTAAGGCATAAACTCAACTTTATCGACGCTTTTATGCAAATTCTGAAATCTACGATTCTATCAAGAAATTATTCCCCAAAATTCTGATGTTTGGTCATTTGGTAAAATTCTACGAAGTTTGGTTGAGAACATTTCAACCTTTCCCGCCTCTATTTAGTGCCTCGTGTCTGCGTCTGTATACATATATATATATTATATTTATTGACACATATTTTAAATATATATATATTCAATTCAAAATGACCACCCTTTGCTTTAACCATTGTTCTTAATCTATTCTCAACGGATATGTAAGACTTTCATATTAACATAACCTTCATTTGCATATTGTTCCTGCATTTTCACTCGCCTTTCCCACCTGTGGAACTTCCTTCCGTTTACTTGCTTCCCGGATAAGTACAATCTTCAAAAATGTAAATGCAACATTAATCACCATCTTCATCTTTTTGAATCCTCTTCATCTTTTGTCCTTTTCTCAATCCTTCCTATTCTCAGTCTTCTCTTTCATTTTCACTTTCACTTTCACTTTCACTCCCGGTGAACTTCAGCGTACTGGTGACATTCCCGCCTTGCTTGAGGTGAAATGATAAAAAAATCCTTAAATTTTACATTGTTTCTCTTTAAATTCACATTGTTTCATCTTTATTTTCACATGGGAACCAGCGCAAGCAGCTAATCGGGGCAATTACCGTGAAAGTATTTGTAAAAAAGACAGAGCGAGGCAACGTCGCGTCTGTGAGAGAGCGACTGCAGACGAGATGCCAGATCAGAGCCGATCACGTTGCAAATCCGTCTCTGGATCTTATCGAGAACCCCGAGGCAAACAGAAGGGGCTCCAGATCATATATGGCAGCAATACTCCATGCAAGGACGAATGGTTGATAGACAAGTTATTGGAGTAGAAGAGACGGCTACATTTAATCTTTTGTATTTGAAAAGTTTTGAATTTTTCTGCTTGTCTTGTATTCGAGGTATAGATGGTTTGCTATATATATATAGCAAACCATCTATACCTCCTTAGTTCAACCAGTTTGAGGTCCTGACCTCCTCTGCCGACAAGGCTGAATGTTTTGCTCGGAAATTTTCTATCAATTCAACGCTTGACTCTTCCGGTGTACCCATACCCGATTTCCCTCTTAGAACCGAGGCCCTATTGAGCGGGTTACACATATCCCCGTCATCATGGAGAAGGATAGAGGATAGATCAAGGCAACTGGAGATGTCGATTTACATTACATTTGAATAGTTGGAGATTATAGTTGTCAGGGAAACAGGAATAAAGAATGGAGTTCCACAGGCGAGAGGTGCGAGATATGAAGTTATTGGAGTAGAAGAGACGGCTACATTTAACAGTTTCAACAGTGAAAGGGTGGGAGCGGGATGCCAGCCTCGTAGGACGCTTGAATTCATGGAGCCTGGGAACCAGCGCAAGCAGCTAATCGGAGCAATTACCGTGAAAGTATTTGTAAAAAAGACAGAGAGAGGCGACGGAGCGTCTGCGAGAGAGCGACTGCAGACGAGATGCCAGATCAGAGCCGATCACGTTGCAAATCTGTCTCTGGATCTTATCGAGAACCCCGAGGCAAACAGAAGGGCTCCAGATCATATATGGCAGCAATACTCCATGTTTGGACGAATGGTTGATTTGTAGATTTGAAGGATCGACTCCGGGGAGAAAAATTTCCTGGCCCGGCACAGGGAGCCAACTTTCCTGTAGTTGTTGCTGTTGTTGAAAGTTATCAAGTGATGTGGCTTCTGTTACCTGGTACAGTTCTTTCTTTGTGATTCAGTAACGGCAATCCACAATTTTTGAAGAAAGACGGTCTTCGCCAAGATTCACAGGCTTCCCTCTCTCTCTGAAAGCTATGCCGTTTTTCTCTGCTTGTCTTGTATTCGATTTGTCCTCTGAGTATTAAATTCTACAAGCTTTCTTTTCTCGCTATGCGTCGGAAATATATAAACTAGGTACCTCCATTAATTCACTGAAAAAAGACCCCAAGTTTTAACATCAAAATGTTTATGTTGAAAGACCAAAGTATTTTTTTTATTATTTTCTTTAAATTTTTATTAAATTTTTCAATCCTTCCACGTTCGAAATTTTGGTCAAAAGTCTTATTTTGTTGTGGATTTTAGCGCCTTTGTTTTCGGTAAAATAACACACTGATTTAGAAATTTTTGCGAAACTTAAAACGGATTTTAATAACACTTTCAGGACTTATTCACAAATGAATTAAATCATTTTTGAAATTATTATTTTTAGAAAATCTTGGTGAAAATATTTTTTTTACATCTGTTAATCCACACTTACTTAATTTTATGAAATTTCGAGAAATAAAATTTTGATCGAAAATTTTTTTTATTAGTTAAAAGCTAGACTCCTTAGAGAATGTACATCATCCATTTTTTTAAACAGTTACACATTTCCCCAAAATCTGCTCCAAACCGTAAAATAATAAATGCAATAAAACTTTGACATTATTTAATTAGAAAAGATTTTAATTACTTTTATAAATAAGATTTATTAAAGACACTATTGTCTTAAGAAAAAAGAATTTTCGAAAAATAATGAAGCTTTATAAAAAATTTTTTTTATTTTAATTATAATAATTTCTTATAATAGTTTCTTAAAGGGTTTAAAAAAACTTTAATTGCATTAGACGATATTTTTATTAAATGAAAAGTAAATTTACTAATCAAAAATTGAAAAGCTTAATACAAATCATTTTACACCAAGATTTTTAAAATAATTTTTAAGTTTTTTTATACATATAAAATATTATGTAATATTATGTAACGTTCCCATTTTTGAAAGTATGATCGACTATACACGACATTATCAGAAAATAAGAGCGATGACAATAGTAAATTTAAAGTCAACATTACTAAAATTAGATTACGGAGAATATTTTCCAACATTTTTAAGATTATTGAGTACTTAAATATTATATAATAAAAAAAACGCCCACGCGTCATTTTCTTAAATTATGTTTTACACATACAGTCTCCGTAGAACAACAATCAATATGTCATCACCTGTCAACACTCGTCAATCAAGTAAAACATGGCTATTTTTTTTTAAAACAGATTTTTATGTTATTTTAAATTTAAAGTAAAGGATGTTTGTTTCAAATCAGACTAATTATACTTTAAATCAGGTAATATTCCTCAAATAAAGTTTCAGAAAAGTAAATTTTATTTTTGGAAGTTAATTTTTGAAAATATATTTTATTTTTGGAAGAGAATTACATTGCGATGAAGGACAACTAAAAGGGGACGCTAATCAAGTATTTAGCAAAATAAATAAACTCGTACACAATCAATATAATTTGTTTGAAATTCACCAGAGGATTTTGTTTACTGGAAATAGTAAAGTTGATCTTTTGGCTTCAGTTAAAATGCTAAAATGAAAGCTTCAAGAAATATTTTCCATTTTTTTTTAAAATCATTTTAAATATAAGGTATCACAAATTAGTGGAGGTCCCTAATATAAACTTTTCCTTTCTGGTTGGTATGAGTCGTTCATCAGTAGTTCCCATTCTTCTTAGAACTTCCTCATTTGTTGCATGCTCTGCCAATGACATTCCCTACATCCGTCGGTAGAACCGCATCTTATTTACCACAAGTAATTTTCAATTGCAACGAAATCAATAATTTTCTCTTATATAAATGGATAGACATCACGTTACAGTTGTCTTCTCTAATGTTTTTGTTATATTCTTTGTTACCTTGGGCGTTCATTATTTCTATATGCCTTCGAATTTTTCTGTCCCACTTTACCACGTCTGTTATTACACATCCGAAAGAACTTAATTTCTCCTTTTGTTTAATTTTGATACTCGCGATGCATAACTTATACATTGGGCTGTCCATTTTTCACTCTGCCTTCATACTATTAATAATCAGTCGTTTTTTATAACATTCCTAGACTACATTGTCAAATAGTTCTTTCAGTTTTCCTTCAATGACGTGCAATTGGTGTAAATTATAGTTACGTCATCAAATAATAAATGCTGCTAGTTCCTCGCTCTTAGATTCATCTCGCTGTACAAGTTAAATACAGTGAGAAAACATATCCTTATGACTCTTTCTGTGTTGCTGTACTCAGTTAATTCCTTGTCTTTTCACATGAGCCAAATACACGCGGACCCCCACTTGGACATACATTGTGCCACATTTCATTCGAGTCAACAAGCCATTTTTACCCATACAAATAGCGCATTATTCATACATTTCCCTCGTGTAGATGACATTTTCGAAGTTACGAAGTTCTTAGTACTATATCGAATACAGGTTCATGGCCTCATTACGTTGAAACATTGGTTCCCGTACAATTAGCGAAATTATGACACGTTGATCCAGCTCAGTACCTCGACCGCTTGGGAATACCACGTGCTGTAAATTTGGATGCAGGTAGAGTAATTGATAATGGCTCGGAAAGCCGAGTTCCAATTCCCGTTGGGTTCGTTATATTCACGTACGTGCAAATGACCTTCAGAAAGGTATGAATCCACCCTTTCTCCTCCCTACTATGGTTTAATTCGTAAGACTTGTATCACTAAATTATTATTAGCTAAAAAAAAATCTTACAATATAAAATTATTTCCTGGCTTTAAGTAACCCGCAAAGGGCTAATAAGCCGTAGAAAACGAATCAATATATCGAATGTCTTTATGCAATCAATGAATCATCCATATACGATTTTCTATATTTCCATTGCTCGTTTTGACAGCATTCTGACCATGAATATAGCATGTATTGGCCGTGACTATTTGTTGTTCTCTTTATATATTTACTAAACTTCAAGCAATACAAGGCTTGAAAGCTACCCATGGTAAATAGTTACAGACAACAAAATCGTAAAGTTCAATGAGGTGTGTATGACATGAATGAAAGAGAAAGTAATAAAAAGTAAAGATTATATGGATTTAGAGGAAAATATTGATTCACCTCTGACTTTAAATTGATGGTCTCAAGGGAAGAAAAAACGAGCCTGTTCCACTAAGTATTAATTAACGAGTACAGACTACAGACTAAGTGTTATTTCTGAGGCAATACTTGAGGGGTTCATCCTAGGTATGACGATAAACTACAACCGGCAGCAAGGTCTCTGATCAGAAGGTTTTGAGGAGCGTGGAAACACTTCTTAATTGCTATTGTTCCCGGTACTACTCTGAACAGGGATGGTAACACCTGTTAGGTTCCTAGCTATGGGCAAATACTTAACCCACATCTTGTTGTCAAAAGAATATGAAATTATATTTTTATAGTAAAAACACCAGCAATATATTTTTATCATAAAAAATTACCAGCAATAGATTTTTGAAAAAAAGAAAATATTATCAGCAACAGATTTTTGGATAAAAAATATGACCAGCAATAGATTTTTTAAATAAACAACTTTGAATATACGCTCTTTAGCGCTAGAGGGCGTCGTCAGTGATGTTCTGATTTGGATCATTGGGCAGTTTCGGGTCTTTCAAACATCATACTGACCTCACCAAATCGACCCCATCAGAGCTGATCGGACTCTGATACGCCCTCTAAAAAAATGCTTACAGACACTAACTTCTATAATATCCCCCGTCATTACGCATTTGATTGGTAGTTGATCAATAGCCAATCACAATGGTGTGTGCTCTATTTAAGTTGTTTGCGGGGAATTTTTCTTTTTTTTTTTAAGTGGACACCCTTTCATCGGATACTTAGAAGGTAATTATGTTCTCTGTTTTTACCCACATCCCAGTAAGATTCTTTTTACATCTAATATATTGCTTTTTACAAAAATAAAAGAGAATTCGACCTTAAAAGGACTTAAAAAAAAAAACTTATTTACGAAAAACAAAAATATTGCTAAACAAACAAAAAAACAAATTTAAGTGGAATTTTCTTTTTGCACAGACGAAATGAGTGTGACTCAACTTCGTGGAAGTGGCAAGGCTAATCCTCGCTGCAACTCGTTGGACTAGGTAATCAAATGGAGTTTGTCTGAACATTTGTCATGAAAAGGATGAAATAGTAGCGATAAGCATACAACGTTGCATCTACGAGGGAAAGTTGACAGAGTGGTTCTTTATTCATTAATATCGTAAATATTAGTTGATATTCCGAGGAAGCTTGCATTTGTGCGGAATTGGTCTCTTCTGACAACACTTCACTTTGTCAGTATTACATATTCCATTTAACATTTAAGTAGACTTATTGATCCCAAAGGCACTTAGAGATATCATTATCTCTATAACAATCACATCTAAACGTACTGCTTTACTTCTCTTCATGTTGGCCACTGTATGCCTGACTTAAGATTGTAACATCACAAGTACTCCTTTATTAAATGTTTCTCTTCTTTGTTGCCATGAAAACGTTACCCTACGTCTTCACTCTGCTTTTCTTTTTCCATGATGATAGGCCCTTTTTTGGTTGCCATGATACCAACCAATTAAGCTCATTCTTTGGTCTGTAAACCTCTTGACAAATGTATGTTTTCTCTCTTGCTAATTCCGTTAGAATTTTTTTTATATTTCGAAAAAATAATAACAAATGTTGCATTTGCTACATGTTTCCGATTAATAAACTGAATTACTTTAATATGCAAGTAAATAAGCGGCCTCTCTTTTTTGAGGGTTGGACGGGATCTACTAACATCAGTTATCTTTGTTTTGTTTGTTTTGATATTTAGTTTATTTTGGGGTTCATCCCCTCCCCTCTCATTGTAAATCATCCATAGACTTTTTTTTATGTTTTATGTGCCATAATTGTATTTTATAAAATAAATCTCAATATGCAAGTAAATAATTCATGCTGCCATTTTTATGTGATTTCCTTTAAATTTAAAACCCAGCTTTAGTTTTTTCCAACTCGGATATCAACTTGTCAAGTATTCAAATTTTACGAAAACTAGCGTTTTAGAACAGGATGTTTTGGGGCACTTCGAGGCGGTGTAATGGTTAACAAGCTTGTCTCGCTAGAACATTTACGACTTAATAGTGAGTTCGATCCTCACTGCGTGCCCCATACTTTCGGCCTTGGGCCACATCTAAGATACACTTGGAAAATCACGAGAACAGGATATTTACAAAGTATGTCTCGTAAAATTGCTGTACCAATATACTCGGGCAAACTGGAACATTCGAAATATAGTCTGCCACGATTTGATAACTATGGAATCGGTGTAATCAAATATATTGTCCATTTTACTTCGGTTCCCATCTTTATAAATTGCATTAAAATTAGAATGCCAATCAAACTGCTACATCATCTGTCTGTCCGATTTTATGAGAATGCCCTTGCAACTAATTGAATGAACTGTACAGATACTAAGATTATAGAAAATATTAGAATAAAATAAATCTTTTTTTCTGGCAGATGCCGAGATATTGACTGATTGTTGACATTCTTTAAGAACTTTTCGACCAGCAGATGTTGCTATCATTCGACTTTAAGGTCAATTGTAGCCTCGATTCTCGTACAGTAGTTTGCTCTTAATGATTATTCAGACGAAAAAGGTTTAGTGGTTGAGGAAAAAGTGATTGTCGACACGGAAAGGTTACAGGTATTTGTGTTTCACTCTTTTTCTTGGATATTTATTTCGTTTTTTTTGTCATGTTTTATGTAAGTTCTTCGTGTGTAGTCTCAACTAAGCACTTTTTCAATCCTCCTGAATTGCAGTGTGAATTACTTCAGAGTAGTTTCCTTTCTAACCTTCTCATTAAATCAGAGCTGAATGACGTAAAGAAATACGTTGGCAAACTGTTGCCGGTCTTTAGGCATGCCGACGTCAAAGTAATTATTCCGAATTAAACAACCCATTCTTATGTTCAGTCTACTAACTCTCTGTATGAGATAATCAAAAACGTTACTTTCTGCTGCCTCATTCACATACTTTACAAGCCCTCTCTTCCTCCCCAGATATGGGTTAAATAGTGGGACTTGTATCTGGAAAAAGTGTTGTTATCTACAAAAAAATGTTTGGGCCATATTCATACGCAAATAAAAAAAAAGAATTATTCTTATAATCCAAAATATGTCTTGGCTTTAAAATAACTCCTAAAGGGTTGATAAGTTATAAAAATCAAAGTAATCCGGATAGACAGAAGAACATCACAACGTACAACGACCGAAACGTGGAGATACAACAAAGATAAGGACATTAGTGCGGATGTAAATAATATAACTATCAACTATATTGTAATAAAAGCATATTATTAATGTCCGAATTTGCGTTCTGAAAAATATCATGATTTTAAGTTTACTTAGAATCTATTCATTTAACAGATTCTCTCGTTGTAAATAACCCCGTCCGGCGATTAAATGGATGTACGGTCAATTTTAGGTTGTTCTTTAGCCTATTCGTTTCCAGTAAGCCATTTTGTGTGCCAGTTTCTTATCTGCTCAAAATGGTGTTCAAGACAGTAGAAAGGAGTAAAATTCTAATGAACTGATTTTCAAATTGCCCTACCCTCTCAAGTTAGTATAGATGACGGTGAAATATTAAATGACTTGAATTCAGTGGGTGGGGGGAGATATCGCATTTCCTACCGTAGTTGTTCTATTTCAATCGAGTTAAAACCAAAGCAAGTCATCGTTAAATTCAACATGACGATCTGTTCGTGACGCATACTGATGTCACTTTTTTCTTCGTCAATTTCTTTCTTTTAAAAAAGATATTCTATAAACATGATAAATATTTCGGGTTGCTTCTGAAACATATTTCCTTGCATTACGTATCTTATGTTCTCAATAGTGAGAGGATCAAATTAGTAATTTAGTTGAAATATTCTGTATTGACATAACTTACTCGCTTATAATGTGCAAATAGGTACGAACAAGTATTTTTTATCATTTATGCCATTTTTGAAGAGCGATGAATTTCAATCAATCACTTTCAGATTTCGGACACTACATTATGAGATCAGTTTATTATATTTCTGTGCGACAAATACATTAATAATTATTTAAAAAAATACTAATTTTACCCTTATTTTTTTAACGGTTTTCCCCGAAAACCCGCATTTTGCATGTTTTACGTGCATAAATTTAAGTGTACTACTAGCTTGGCAACTAGATCTCACCATTTTACTGTTGAACTCGCTAGATGCCACCATCAGTTCTATTCAAATAGGTTCTTTTCTCGCCTGTGGAACTCCCTTCTGATTTTTTGCTTCCCTGCTAACTACAATCTTCAAAAATTTAAATACAACGTTAATCGCCATCTTCTGTCTTCCAGAATCCTCTTTCACTGCCCGTAACACCCCTTCATCCTTGTGGCATTATCTCATTACTTGAGGTGAAATTATTAAAAAACAAAAAACAAACAAAAAAAGAACAATCTAATATAAGCTTAATACTCGGGAGCTGTCCTCGAGGCTTTGTCTCTCCTTCAGTTTGGGCCCTGGGTCATTATTTAACGCCTGAGACGACCTCAGTGTGGATGTTCGAGGAGGCTTGAGCATTTTTTGTCCACGTACATGTGGGCTACCAACCCACTTTAAACTTGACCTTTTTTCATACGAATAGGCTATGTTGCCGGTTCCGGTAAAATAGACACCAAGGCTATTTTGCCGGTTAATATAAATAGTATTCTAGAACTAAGAATATTAACATGGGTTCTGTGACTGTCTTCAGTGAAGTATATTGGCAAAAGAACCATGCTCAAGGGCAAATTTGAGATTGGCAGGGACTATTATGCATGAAATGCTTAAAATATTCAGTTTTCTATATTTCTTTTAATAATTGATGATCAATAAATGATTTTAACTTGTGTTTTATCAATTGGTGGTGGAAAAGATTTTCTTAACAATTAATGGTGAAAATAAATAAACTTCTGCGTTAAATCTGTGTGCTGTTATTTTTAACATTACCTCCTTTCATAATAATAAAAATATTTACCGGTAAAATAGCCTGAGGTCTATTTTACCGAGACCGGTAAAATAAGCTTAAAAGCATGTTTGTCTATTTTACCGGGAGCAGCAAAATACCCTCTTCCTTTCTCATATTCCACTCGATTATAGGCGTGCCATTAAATACCTTAGCCAGTTGGCTTCCTCTTTAATAAATTCATATTAAAGAACCGAACCAAATCGTATTAGATGTTCATTTGAAAAGAACAATTTAGTTAAATGTTGTTGACTAAAACATTTTTATGTTTTGTTAAACATGTTAGAAGAATATTGCATCAAAGTACGAGGTAGAGATTTTCAAGAATCTTTTAACAGATATAAAAAGGCATGTTAATGATTTTAATCATAAATTAATTGTTGTTCTATCGTAACTCTTGATAAATAATTATTGTTTGAATTCATTTAATTGAACTTAAGTGTTAATGTTTCGGTCAGAAAATATTTTAGGCAAAGAGTATTTTACCCTATTTACATCGTTCTGGCTGCTGTCCTCAACTTTATTGCCACTTCACGACGTTTCGGTCGTTGGACGCTCCGACATTCTCCATTCATTGGAATTTCAAACCGAACCTATTATTTAGTCCACGGAGGTAGATTATTTTGATTCCACGTGTCATGCCTTTTTTGTCATATCACCTGAAGAAGGTCAGAGCGTACAATGGCTGAAACGTTGTGAATATGGCAACAGAGATGAGGACAACAGCCTGAATGATGTAAATAGTGTAAATAGTTACAATACCCCATCTCAGAAATATAGACAGATCCTGAAGAAAGCCGGAGCGTACAACGGCCGAAACACCGTGAATATAGTAACAAAGATGAGGACAACAGTCCGAACGATGTAGATAGTATAAATAGTTACAATACAGCAACTCAGTAATTTAGACAGATCCTCAAGAAGGGCGAAGTTTACAACAGTCGAAACGTCGTGAATATAGCAATAAAGAGGTCAACAGTCCAAACAATCTAAAAAGTGTAAATAGTTAAAATACCTCACCTCAGAAATATAGACAGAAAGAGTGTTTTGGGAATAAGAAATTATAAAATTTAAAACTGAGGTTCTACATTTTTTGTACATAATTTGAACATATAATTCGTAATAATAATTTTAACGAGAACTTCAAAAGTTTTAGCGAGCAAAATTTTCAAGCAACCTCGAACAAATATTTTAAGTTTATAATTCATTAAAATTAAAACAATACATTAAAAAAATAATGCATTTTATTAAAGTTACTCGTACGCGTTTTTGTTCAAATGTAGAATCCGTTTGAAAAGAGCGGAATTGACTGATTTATTTTTACGGATATTCACAGGCGTTAGTTATTTTAAGCGGAAAAATATTTTTGATTGTAAGAATAATTCCTTCTTTGTAAGTGAACATTATATTAATAATATTTTGAAAATAAAAATTATTTTTCCAGATACAAATCCTACTATTGACCCATAAATTGAGGGAGGAAATGTAGTCATACCTTCCCCAAGGATATTTGCAAATGTAACGAACTTGACTGCAATTCGAACTCGGCTCTCCGATTTATCATTGTGAGTCGCTATTCACTACACCCGAAGCATTTTATTGTATAATGGGTTGACCAAAATGTTGTGGTTAGAATGAATTCTGTATTTCTGTGGCATAAATATGACTTCCTTTTTTATATTATATGAAATGCAGAAACAATTTTCTATGTATAAACATTTCCGAAAAATATCACCTTTCTATAATTTCACGTTTGATCGTTTCGTATTAGAATACTACAACTCATTTCTAAACAATCTAATGAAGCAATTTTGGGGCATCACTCACAGGCACCTGATTCGCCTGATTCGCGTACAAAGTAACTAAAATCAAAATAAATTGCATAAATAATCTTCCGGGTGTTTTACATGTAAAGCGTTTAGGTTTAATCTATTATGTACAAGACTGTCAAAAACAACATATTGTAAAGTTGAAATTCTGCCTTTCATTTGTTCAACATGTGTGCATAGTCGACTTCCTTCCATTAACACAAAGTTTATCACGATACAAGAATCTATAAAACTAACAAAGAAAGTTGTCTTAAAGGGCATCAGTTAAATCCGCAGACATTTCCATTCAAATAAAATAACATCTCACGTGAAAAAGAAATGGTTGATATCGTTGCAGACTTTGATAGCTGGCTAGATTTCCATGTTTCCCTAACATTGGAATTTTACTTGTACATAAGGTGTAGTTATTATTTTACTAATATGAGCAAATATTACAGTAATTCCCAAACATATGCGTGTCGACAATGTGAAGATGTTTATTTTATAATTTTTCCTAACTCAAGAAAACACTAAACACACTTAATAATTAACGACGACAGTATATGCCTAGAAAACTGGAAGTCAAAATAGCTACAACTGAAAGTGGAAAAGAGAAAATCAGAGTAAAGTTTAAGGAGTGAGTGTAAAGTGAAAAAAGACGACGAAAAGGACAAATCACCACGAGATTTTACACGTACGCACATGTGCGCAGGTGGAGAGAACATGGGCGCACGTACACGAACACGTATACGCACACTCGCACGCATGCACTAAGAAAATGTGCACCAATGAAACGTGCATATAAAAAAGAAAAATCAAGAAGTATAAGCAATTAATTGCTGATACCCCTGAATAATTCCCGGACGGTCCGTCTACGAAACTCAATCAAGCTTGAAGAGGGAATAGCTCAGTGATGTTACGTTGGCCTTGGCATACTCACGCTGCTACGAGTCCATGTAACGAGATGCAGAATTTGTGACGCGACGAATGTTTTATTAATTTTCGTTAACAATTACTAAATATTAAAATACTAAATAGAAATGGTTGAGATTAGCGCTCCAACGTTGGGCAATGGTTGGCATGTCAACCAGGCTAACCTGTACAAATGTCCCGGCGTTGGACAATGGTTAATGAAGCTGTATTGATTAACCATTACTCCTGAATATTGAGTTCGATCCTCAGTGGATGCTCCAAAGAGAAACCGATTTTAAGTAACACAAGAACTTACATATAAAACAAATCAAGTAACCTAACCTCACTTAGGTACCTTGGCGTCGAGTAATAGTTAGGAAGTCTGTTTTGCTTGACCACTACTGAGAGACCGTCACTGCGTGCCCCTAACCGAACACGACATTAAATAACCGAACAAGATTTGACATGTGGTAAAATGAACTAAGATAACAGAAGAGAGGAATAATAATGCATCATTTAAAACGTAACCAGTATTGCAGTATAACATACATAAATCCGTGTCTAGCATGTGCATACATCTATTTATGCATGCATCCACTACAAACAAACAACAGAACCCCTGTCGTGAAGTAATGGTTAGTCTGCCATGTCAATACAAATGGGTTACTTCGTGAGCGGATATTCCATAAATCTGACATTTAACAACAATTATATCTACTTGACAAAATATACAATACTAAGTAAACATCCCAAACTAAACTGATTTTTATTAATCATCTGAGAAACCCTTCTCTGCCTTTCATCAGTCTGGCTGATGCTAATCTCCTGGAGAATGACTCGTTTCGCCTTCCCGGGCTAACGTTCTCGGCTGACATGAATTGGAATTGGAAAGACTATATTGAATCTATTTCTAGGTCAGCTGCTATGAAAATTTGTTCACTGTGTCGTGCGAGACAATTTTTCTCTCCAGAATCTATCCTACATATCTACAGGGTACAATGGGTAAATTGGCACTATTTTATAATTATTATTTCACGCATGTGCGTTGTTTGATTTTGTCGACTGAAAAGTAAGGTAGGGTCAGTTGGGCATCGTCTGTGATAAAATGAGCACAATCACGTAATTCACTCCGCCAGAAATCTTTGAAACTGAATGCTGTGCTGCTTGGCATTCGCGCCGGAATCTCTAATACGAACACTTCAGAGTGTTTGGGTGTTTATCTGAGGACAGTGCAGAGGATTCGGAAAGAGTTGGATGAGACGAATGGTGATTATGAAAGTGTTTGGAGAGATCGCTAGTGATAGCGACGCTATGCCTCCATTCGTCTTACCACTCAACACCGACGCCTACGCAAAGTGCCTTGAGGAGGTAGTGCTGCTCTAGGTCAAGAAGGTGACTGCTGCTGGAAGACCCTACGTCTGGCAACAGGACTCTGCACCATGCTACATAAGCAGGAGAACATGACTGTCAGACAATTTCTGCAACCACATCTCTCCTTACATCTAGCCACTTAACTCTCCAAACTGAAGCCTCCTTTATTATTATGTGTGGGGCGGAGTTGAGTGAGAGACCAACAAAACTCCTTTAACACGAAAGATGAACTGAAGGCAACGATTATGGCAGCATTCACCAACTTAAATAAGGAGACCGTCCAGAAGAGCTGCAGAAGATTACGAAATCGTCTGAAGTCGTCTGAAGGTCTGAAGGCAATGGTGATTTTTTTAAATAAATTTAATTTATTATTTAGTATTTCAAGATATTTTTGTATAACATTGGTAAATATATCTGTTAAAATGGAATGTCAGTGTTATTTTCATTTTTGTTTAATTTAGACGACAATTTAACCATCGCACTATACACCACCCGCATATATATATATATATATATATATATATATATATATATATATATATATATATATATATATGAAAGAAAAACAGACCACTTTAAGGCTCCATGTAATAATTTATTTCACCATAGCCCTTTTAAAGGACGCTGGATCATCAGACTACACTTCCAAAAGGTGAAATGAATAATGAAATGAACTTTTACACTTTTGACGGGGAGTATTAAGTTTATGTAATTTAACAGAGAGGGTAGTGAGGAGTGGTGTGAGAGACATAATCGTGTTTATATATATATATATATATATATATATATATATAATGTGTGTGTGTGTGTGTGTGTGTGTGTGTCTACCATTCGTCCATGCTTAGAATATTGCTGCTACATATTGTCCGGTTCCCTGCTATTTATCTAGAGCCTAAGAAGAATCAGCAATATTGATCCTGATCTGGCGTCTCGGCTTTAGTTTCCCACCGCAGTAAAGTTGCCACCCTGTGCTTTTTCTATAAATATTTTATGTTAACTGCTCGGGCGAGCTCTTCGCAATGGTACCTAGACTTTTTAAAAATTTAAGCGCAATACTAGACTGGCGTCGAGATCTCAGCAACCTACTGTTGAGCTGGCTAGATGTATACGTAAATTCTATGCTAACGGTTCCTTATCTCGCACTTCTCGCTTGTGGAACTCTCTTCCGGCTCCATGCTTTCCAGCCAACTTTAATCTGCAAAAATTTAAATGCATTGTCAATTGCTATCTACTGTCCTGATTACTCTTTTCCCTTTCCGCTCATTATTAATGTTTCTGTTCCTAATTCTTCCACACCCAATAACCCTTTGTGCCTTAATGGCTTTAATCCCTGACATGGGGTGATCTCGATTAAAAAAATAATTAAACTTGCCCCTATCTATATTCATTAAATAATTTCACATAAATATACGATACTGGCTGGGGAATACATTCTTAGAATATCAGAGAATATGCGTATTTTGAAGTATGCTAACCAAAACGACTGAACTAATTCATGTTAACTCTACAAATAATCTTAAAATATATGGGGTTTTTTTGTGATAAATTACAATGTTTCCGAAATTTTGGATAACATTTTGGAAAAGTAATGGTCTGAGCAAAATTTCGAACATTAAACCGAAGGAAAGAATGTAAGTTTTACTAACGAAGCCAAAAACATCTCCCGTCAAATTATTCCTTGTTTGTAAAAGTATACCAACGAAATCAGAATAATTTTCTTTCATTAAGTCAAACGTTATTATAGTAGGTACTTCTTATTTGAAATAGACGCCCCATTTTATGTATCTGTTAAACAGTGTCTAATACGCCTATCAACCCGCGCTATCGAGAAATCTAAATAAAGAAAAAGCGTCTTTTGGAAAGGACCGAACCCGGGGAGAAAACCGTTTGATCTGGCATGCTCTTCCGCTCGGCCACGAAGGACTTCAGAGTCGGCAAGGCTAGTTTTGCCCTATTTTATTGCCTAAATTCTGTTTAATACTAACTAAACGAATAGGAATAATTTCTTGATTTCAATATAAGAAATTTTAAATGAATGCAAAATGCTCATATTTTATACCTAAGTTATCACTTAGTTTGTAATTCTTTTAAGTACAATAACACTATAGTTTTCTTAAATAGAAAATATTGTATTATATGATGAAATGTAACAATTCTCACTTCTTGAAGGTGAGTGAAAGTGCCAGTTGCCCACTGAGCAATCAGGATACACTGACAGACACAGAGAAACGGAGGAGTGTTGGAAGACAAAAGACATTTCCATGTTGGCAAAGTGAAAACTTTTATCTAAATATCATCAAAAGAAACTTGAAAGCATTGATGTTCACATTCGAGACAGACATTCGTGCCATTTACAAAGGTGAGCAGAATATCTGCTTACCAATAGAATATCTTTGATGTTTTATCTTTCACATTCCATGGGAACATATATGTAGATCATAATTTACTTATGGGAACGTATATGTAAATCATGATTTATTTATGGGAACATATATGCAAATCGTAATTTATTTAGCGAAATATATACAATAATAAATCATAATTTACTCATGGGAACATATGTAAATCATAATTTACTGAAAAAGAATAAATACTTCTTTCTTACATAATCACTCATATGAAATAAAAAAGCTTTTCAACGAAAAATGAAATAATGTTAAGGATGTTGTAAGAAACATTTGCTGCAAACGGTATTAATGGTGAATACAATGTTTATAGCACTAATGGTGAATACAATGTTTATAGCACTAATGGTGAATACAATGTTTATAGCACTAATGGTGAATACAATGTTTATAGTAGTAATGGCGAATACCACGTTTATGGTGAGATAAACTATAATATATCTAACAGGATTTTACTATCAGGTATTTCATTAAAGTATCCATGTAATTCTTTCATTTTTACTATTCTTCTCGTTCTTGTGTCTCGTGGGGATCTGTCAACCCTTCTGTTGTTTCAGTGCAGTCACTGGGTAAACTGCGGTCCACGGACAACATGCGGCTCAATTGGATTTCACGCTTAATTTCATGAGGAAACAACATATATTAAAATGTTGTTTATTTCTTTTCGTTCTCACTTGTTCACTCACACACTCTCTTATGCATAACCACATACATAAGCAAAGATTAAACATGTTTCTTGAATTTTGTCAAATTTCGTTGAAGGTAACGTTGTTAACATTTTAATCCATTGGCGATTTTTAATAAGGAAGATCATCCGTGTAAATATCTTTTGCTCCAGAAACAGTCAACGTCAATGATAATTCTTCTTCTTTTACAAATATTTCCGTCTACTCAAATGAAGATGCTTTCATTGGGAAAATGGCTACGGTATTTTTAATGAAAAAATGTCTTAATTCTTTTAGTAGTGTGACCTTCCTGATGATGTACTATTCAAAAAAGATTGCCCGTGCCTGTTTTAAAGCATTAAGTTCTATTGTAACAACCATTCATTGTCATGTTTTGTGTCTTTTTCAGAATAGACGGGTTCTTTAATGCAGGCTAATCCTATCTTCTTTTCCTTTTACCATTTAGTCTATCGACATTCTCGGGAGTAAAAAGCTCTGTGCCCTGTTATCAGTTTTTGGGAGAGGTGAAGATTTCTGAATTCCTCTCTTGTTTAATTTAAGAAAAGTACAGAGTACTACACAGGGGAACATTCCCTATCTCAGTATTCTAGATTATATTAATAGTGTTATCACCTAAGCACCTAAACAGTTTTAAGATAAATAAAAAAAAACATAATTGATTAGCTTTTTATGTAAATCAATTTACGCAAAAATAAACTGTGGTGTAACCAGAGGAAAAATACTATCATTTAATACAACGCCTTTTAAGAGATCTGTAATATTTAATTCAATTTTTACTTTAACATACTGTGTTAATCTTCATTATGTACTAGGTTACTTTTTGTTAATATTTATTTCGTCAGAAAATAACAGGCAAAGCAACAAACTTCCGAAAAAATCTGTATTTGATCACTCATTCAATTTTTGTTCTCGCCCACTTATAAACTCTATTACTTTACTTTGAAAGAATTTCCACTTGCATTTTTCCATTGAGAGTCAGATCCAATTTATACAGGATCTGTTTTTCTTTACGTGAGTTTCAATAGGATTTTGTTTCTTTTCTTCTTTCTAGGAGCTTTTTTCTGGTTCTTTTTTTCTGCTTCTTTTTTCTGTTTCTTTTTTTCTGGTTCTTTTTTCTGTTTCTTTTTTTCTGGTTCTTTTCTTTGTTTCTTTTTTTTAGTTTCTTTTTTTCTATTTCTTTGTTTCACAAGCCACTGCAAACTCTTCATTCAATGAAATTGCAATTCGCCTATTTTTAATATATTTGTTAGATTCTCACTCTACCCTTCTTCCAACCTCAACCAGTTTTCCTGTCATCAGAATCACAGTGAGAAAAACAGGGAATCTTATTTGCTTCTCTTTTTAAACAAGATTTTATTTACTTTTATTTAAAAAATCCATACTTTGTATTTTGTTTATCCAATGATGAAGTATTTGACAATTTTACAAGATATTAGAATGTCACATTTTTGACGGCCAATTAATCTAAAAGCTGATAACATTTCAAAATTCGCATCAAATGAAAATTAAATTTATATTTTGACATCCAACAGGAATTTAATCTCGGTTAATAATCAGCAAAATGTGTGGTATAAAATTCATTTGATGACGAAGCAGTGAAATAGACAAACCAAAACACACATGTTCCCCTTTTATTTACACATTACGGGTATTCGTACCTGTTACGGTCTTAGCTATGGGTAAATAGTGACACCTTAAACAAAACATTATGAAAGTTTAAAAATACATTTTTATAGTAAAAATACCAGCAATACAGTTTTATATAAAAAATGACCAACAATAGATTTTATCTGTAGTTGAAGGCATACAACAGCGTTCAAAATATTTAGATTTCGGCATTAAATAACCCAGAGAGATGTTGATATGCCGCTAAAGAAAACCAGCCAACCATCAACCATTTACACATTAAAAAGCATTTTTGTTTAAAAATATATTTGTATATTAAGGTTGGATGTTTTATTAATCGTAAACTCTGATACACCAATTCTCTATTTCCCTTTCTATCAATTTCTCCGTATGTAAAATACCTCGATTTAAATTTGTTTATGCTAATCGTCTAAAAAGAATTTCTACATGTTTCAAAACAATGTTTAAACAACCGGTAATATGTCATCATAATAAATTCAAGTTTGGCTGTAATCATAAATGTATTTTTAAAATATCTATATTGATGTGTACTGAGAATATTACACGCTGGCATGCAATGATCTTTAAAACTATAGTTAATTTTTCACTTTTAACGTTACCATTTAAACCAATGAAATAGGAGTTAGAAATAAAATTTTTCTCTAAATGCTATCATAGCAATCAGTGTACGTTCTCGGTAGTGTACTTTAACTGCTTTTTATATATACCTTACATAAGCCAAAGGTAGGTTTACACTTAGTAGGTATGCACTTTGCATTTTAAAAACATTTTATTACATTTATATTTATTTGTTAAAATCATATTTGTTCAAAACTGTTTACGTATTTGTTTAACACTTTACTTACATTTTTAGCACAGTTTAATCTCTTAAATGCTCAAAATGTCCTCTTTCAATATTACAAGATTCCTCGAACCTCTCCAGAACACTGTGACACACAGCACGACACAAATCCCGATCTGCATTAATTTCAATAAATACTTTTGAGATGTACTCTTTTAATTCGTCCACTATGTGAGGATATCTTTCATAACCCTTGTTCTTTACTACACCCGCCAAAAAGAAATCCAATGGTGTTAGCTAAAGTAAGCATGGTGGCCATTCGATGCTGCCCCTTCTTCCGAATCAACGCTGTGGAAAGGTATGGTTGAGGTAGTCCCTTACTGCCAAAGCATAATGAGGAGGTGCTCCATCTTGAAATTATGATTTGTATAAATTAGATGTAAAACAAATAGTGAAACTACTCTGAGCCTACTAATAACAATTGAAATAACTTCCGAAAAGTCAGCATGGGCAAAATAAGAGTCTGGAACTTCAGTCAATAAAGTAAACACCATGATAGTAGTTATAAAGCTACGATTCTCAGGTATATCGAATTTTTCTCTGGTATATCACCTAAATAGCAGCTATTAATCCTCTCCACCCCAGTTGACGTGATTCGATGCAGTCGAATCACGTCAGGTTATGTCAGTCTTCGCACAAGTTGCTTTTTTTATCGTTGTTTTGCGTCCATTTCCGCTAATCAAACGTCTTAATCGTATTTGTTGTTCCTGCTACGACCGAAGATTTTATAACTGGCGTTGTTTCACGTGGTCCCTATTGTTCAGTGACATTCAGGTCCTATAATATATTTAGCAGTTATTCCTTACAATGACAACGGGAGGTTTTCTTACAATAGTGTTGTGAGTATTTTAATCAGGACACATTTTCTATATGAAAAAAAGGTTTCGCGGGCCATGATGTGTGTATATACGCGTGGTGAAATGAAACACGTGTGTACTCCTGGAATATTGCCCCGCAACAAACATGGCAGATTCGGAGAATGAGTCTACCAAAAGAAATATAAAAGAAAACAAGAACCGATATGTATGTACAAACAAAATATGTGTATTAAACAAAAGAATTTACAATAGACATTAGCGTGCGTGTGCGGTAATTTCGTGTTTCAATGAATGTTCGTACGTACGTGTTTGCGTGTGTGTATAATGTTCATGTCGTCTCCCACAAGAGGGAATGCTTATCTTTTTCGAGACCTTACATGAAAATGAAAGAAAGAGAGAGAACACGAGGTCAGGGTATTGTCAAGGATATTGGATAGATCCCCCAAGTGGTGGTATCAGAATTTAGGAGGAAGTAACTCCGTCAAAGGTTTCCCTTTTTATTTCATTGAATTGTTCTTTTTTCGGATGTCCTCTAGCTTGTGCTTTCTTACAACCGACTCAGCGAAACACCGCCAGAAGAAGCGAGCCACCACGTCAACAGACCAACCAAGTATAAGGAAACGGAGAGAAATAGGTACATAAACGGGACAGAAAACAAAAGCCGTTTTTAACAAAGGGATTCTATTATTGTTTCCCATTCCATCAACATAATAAACAACAGTAGTGTGAGCTATGAACCCACAAGCGAAATAATTAATTTTATTATGTCTACAACTGGCTATATGAATCCACACATAGCTGTCTTTTTTTGTTGTTGCTGCTATACTTTTAGCGTTGTTGTATTGTGTTGTTCTACATGTGATCAGTTGTCAAATTTTTTACTGTCTCTTACTTTACTATACACATTATATCTCTTCTACTTAACATATGCAAATAGGTACGATTCTATTTACAAATCCACTACATCTCCCTGAACCGAAAAGATTTAATGCCTTCGGTTTTTCTCGAACTTCTACAACCTCTTTCTTCACACTCCCCGCCTTGAGGTTTATGGCCTGTTCTTTTTTAATGAAGATCTTGATCTCATTTCATCTTCTTCCGTGTCTGAGTCACTCCCGCTATCATCCATAGGTTCGTTTTCTATTGCATCTTTCTGACCTGAATAACTCATTCTTTGTTCTTTGTCAAGATCTTCCATCACAACGTTTTCGTCTTCAATTCTGAGTCTTAATTGGTCAGAATGGGCCATTAGGCTTTTTCCTTTCTTTTATATAATGGCCCTGTTATGTCACCTTTGCATGATGAAATTAGCTTTCTCAGAACATGCTACTTTGTCAATATTTTAGCCCTAGTTTGGTCTACAAAACACCGGATCCAAGTTTCAACAAAGTCTGGTTCATCCAAGCAACTTAAATATCTTATTGGCGACGCCATATTGTTGTATTGTGACACGTGATCAGTAGTCAACTTATGGCTTGTCTCTTGGTTTACTATACACTTTATATCTATTCTAGTTAACATATGCAAATATTTACAATCCTATTTACCAACGCCTTACAAACATAAAATGAGCAATAACCAATGTGAGATCCAAAAATGGCCAACTTACCTCTACAAATTACATTCAAATCTCATGATTTCATTTTTTTCAGTCCAACCATTCACAATGTCCGTATCTAATCATATCCCAAAATAATTATGACTCAGCTTAGTCCACACAGAAACTACTTTTTCATTTCATCCTAAATCTCACATTTGTACCCCGTTGTCAAACTGATCCCAACTCCAACTGACAAATTACTTTTTTTTTAATCGGTATCACCCAAACCAAAAGGTAGTAAAGCTATTAAGACACACGGGGTTACAGGGCGTGTAAGAATTAGAAACAGAAACATTAATAATGAGCGGGAACAGAATGGAGTAATCAGGAGGACAGTAGATAGCAATTGACATTGCATTTAAATTTTTGCAGATTAAAGTTGGCTGGAAAGCATGGAGCCGGAAGAGAGTTCCACTAGCGAGAAGTGTGAGAAAAGAAACTGTTAGCATAGAACTTACGGCTAAATCTGTAAATTGATGTCTAGCATTGCGCTTAAATTCAAAAAGTCTAGGTACCATAACGAAGAGTTCATCCGAACAATTACTGTGGAAATATTTATAGAAAAGACATAGAGGCAACCAACTTTACGACGGTGAGAAAGTTACTGAAGCCGAGCCGCCACATCAGGACCAATAATATTGCTGATTCTTCTTTGGATTTTATCAGGAAGCTCATGGATGGTAAATAGCAGGGACACCGGACCGTATGTGGCGGAAATATTCTAAGAATGGACGAATGATATGTAAGATAGATTCTGAAGAGTTAAATTATCTCGCACGACACAGTGAACCAAATTTCTTAGCAGCTGTTCTAGCAATGGATTCAATATGGTCTTTCCGCTTTATGTCAGCCGAAAACGTTAATATGAAAAAAAAACTTTTTCTTGCAATAACAGGGAATGCTTCTCTTTCTCTAAAACTTCTGATTTTGTCCAACTGTCAGTTTTCGCTTTTCTCGGTCCTTTTCGATTCGACTTATTTCCTTTAAGGTTACTAACCATACCCTCAATAAATGTCGCACTGACCTCATTATCGACTTGCATAACAATATAAAGTCGTAACTAAATTTCATATGACCTTATCGATAAATCTGAAAATAGTTTAAATGACCTTTTCAACATTATTAAGCGATTGTGGAGGTGGATATCCCAAGCATGAATTTGGATTATTTGTTTTCGGGCAACGTTTTTATTCTATTATCTTTCTATTCGATTTATATTTTGTAAATATTGTGCTTCTTTCCTTTAAAACAGTTTGGTTCTTTCATTAATGATTTTATGTAGAAACGACATTTTCCTTTGACATAAAATATGCAGTCAGATATTGAATAACAAAAACTTGCTCAATTCACTAAAAGTAAAAAAAAACGACGCCTTTTTCATAAGAACAGGATTTGAAATAAAAAATTCAAAGAATAACACTTGAGCATAAAATAAAATGAGAAAAATCTTAACTAAAATTATGTGTAGAATTTCTTTACGAAATATTCTACGGAAGTTTTAGGTCTTCCTTATTCAGAAACATTTGCTTGATGTCAATCGATCAGAGAAGGTTTGTTTTTTCTTGAAAATCGACAATCCAGAACTGTAGTTTTAGTTCTGACGATTGATGCAAAACTAAAACTCACGGTCACTTAAGAATAGATTGAACAACATCAGTTTCCTGTGGTGTTTCTCAACCTTTTTAAGCAACGGCACAACTAGGAACAAATGAGAATATCACGGCACACTGAGCAAAATTTTTAAAGGATATTCATTTAAATGTTATGAAATAAAGCCATAGATTTATTTTAAAAATACACTCATAAATATGAAATTATTTTATTTCAACTATCTGTGCAGCTTATATAAGGTGAAACATGTGCCTGGTGTTATTTCGCGATTTCTTCAATGTTTGGTCGAATGTGCGATAAGCAGACCCTCATTTCTTCTTCAGTTAAGCGTAGTCTTTCTCGCTTTTTATTTTTGATATTATTTGGGGCTGAGAGCCTAATTCACATAAATAAAAAGTAGAAAATTTCAATAAAACTGATAAAGACTAAAGTAGGATATTCCTTTTGTACTGAAATCTAAAATATATCAATGACTACCATCAAATGTTTTATTCTGAGCACTCGACTACTAGAAGTGGTGGTCAGTTCTTCTTCTTTGCAAAATTATCATTACAACTTCCACACACACACATATATATATATATATATATATATATATATATATATATATATATATATATGTATGCCGTGACAATATTTAGCGGCAAACTAGTGTGCCTCAAAACGGTGGTTAAAAATCATTGGTTTAATGGACTAACTTAATTTGAAGCATTACCTTAACATAAAAACGAATTCTGTTTATGATATGCGGACGATTTACTTGACAGGATACTATCATATATATGCTGTTTGTATGGGATGAGAATCCTGTTTGGGGTAATAGAAACTTTTTGTTAGCAACCTATAAAAACAGTGAGGAAAAGCTTGAAAACATAATTCGCCATTAATCTAGGCTTGCAGTTCTACTTGCCTAACAATGCTTAAGCCATACCGTTCAATAATGCACGCATTAATCTGTATGTATGAAAATGATATTTCAATGCATATATATGAATGTAAACATAGACACTATACTTATGCTGATTATAAAATACTGATATTATCAAATTGATCAAATTGATAAAACTGATGAGCGAATATTCAAAACTCAAACGTCTGCGATTAACCACCTGTTTTCGAGTGGGTGTCATTTGCCTGAAGAAAAAAGGAAAATAATTATGCAGGCAGAAAGAGAAAAGAATATGAATCTCAAAAGACAGTATAATGTTAGTTTTCAGTTCGGTACAGCAGTTAATCTTCTGGTTCAGGTAAGTTTTATATACTTACATAAATGGATTGAGGAAATATTACTGTGTTCTTTAAGAGATGATCCGTAAATCTCAAGAATACGGTTGGCCAACTCGTCCAGAAAGATATTCGATTCAATCAGAGATTTTGAAAGGCCAAGTGTCAAGGATTTTAGAAGAAAAGTGAAAGAAGTTTCTTTAAGAAGAATGGTCGGCACAATTCTTTTCTACTTTTCAAATTTTATTTTTATCGTTTTTGGTTTTTGCAATATTTAGCAATTGCAATTATAAGTATGAAAATCAAATATTGTTTCCTCTCTGCAAGGTGTGTCTTGAAGATATCTGTTTTCAAAAATATTTTATAGTGATAAAACCTAATATTTGGGGCAGATAGATAGATAGATAGATAGATAGATAGATAGAAAGAAACAATGAGATAAATACATAGATAAACCAACTAGATAGATAGATATGAACAGAATTAGATACATATATAGATAAAGACACAATGAGAAAGAAAGAAAGAAAAATTAGATATTTGTTTGACTCTGAATTAGTGAAATTGTTGTTTTACTATATATGATACAGCCATGAATGACACACTTTCTGATCAACAAAAAATGACCAATGTACATATGTTTAAAAGATTTTAGCAACGAATAAAATATTATCTTCTTCTTCTTCTTCTTCTATATTCCGTGTCCATTTAGGACGTTGGCGATCATGGGTTTCGTATCGTTTGTAGCTCTTAATAAATTTCATTTCAACCCTGTTCTGCCACCCATTTACTCAAGCTCTCTAGGTAGGTTACACGTTGTTTTCCTCTGTCCTTCTTCCCGTCAATCTGTTCTGTGAGTCTTTTCCTCGTTATGTTCCCAAGAATCTTCAACTTTTCTCTTTTGATGTTAAGTATAAGGGTTCTTTTCGTATCCATTTTCTTTCAGACGTCGTCGTTGTTCGGTCCATGGTATTCTCATCATCATCCTGCAGAACGACATTTATGTTGCTTTTGTATCTTCTTCATCTGTGAGGTGATTGCCTAGCGTTCACTGTCATATAGGAGGACTGTTATTACGTAACAGTCCAATACTCTTTTCTTTGTTTCAATGATATCTTCCTGTTTCTGAATACTTTGCTTTGTTCGTTTTCTTAAAAAACATGCATTCCGTCTTTTTGCAAATGATGTTTAGTCCCTTTCTTATCACTTTCTGTTTCACTAACTTCTTTAGGAGTTTTTTAGTTTCCTTTCTGCCTTTGTTATCAACACTGTGTCATCTGTATATTTTATGTTCTTAAGATAGTAGCCGCCAGTAATGAATACTGTTTAATTCTCACAGAATCACCCCACAATATAAGCAGAATAAGTCCGGTGAGAAGACACATCCTTGTCTTGCGCCTCTTTTTTTTTTGTAAATTTACTGAATCCATTTTCTATCTGTATACATGTTGTTTTCTCCCAGTATAAGTTTTGGATTATTTTAATATCCTTCCCATATATGTCAAGGTTACCTATTTCTGTGACGTACTTCATCTAACGCTTTTGCATAATCTATAAAACAAAGGTATACATCTTTTTCTTGTTCTATTGCTCTTTATGATATCATTCTGAGCATAAACATTGCATTTCTTGTTCCAGTGTCTTTAACAAATCCGCACAGTTCTTGTCCTATTTTTCGTTTAATTTTTCTAATGAACCATAAAGTCTTCCAAATTTCAGTTGCTTATCCTTAGGTGCATACCACTAAAACTGTCTGCTTTTAGCTCCGAATTTTTTTATATGAATTGAACGTTAAATTGTCTCTGATAAGCTTCGTCAATATATCAGCCAGTATGTAAAATTAAGTAACTTAAGTAAAATTGTAAATGGATTTCACAGACGGTCTTCGATCATCTAACACGTCGCCATATTGTACGTGGGTCACTCCATCATAATGGCGCGATATTTATATCATTGACATTTTTACACAGAAAATAGCAATGGGCATGAGAGGTTAAAACCTGACTTTCCTCCATTAGTAAAACTGTTGAACAAACTCCCTTCGCGAGACGATTTAGGCTGGACTCCTCAGGAGTTTGCTCTATTTTAATCAGAATGTTTATATTGAAAATTTCTATATTGTGATCTTTACTGATACACGATCATAGTGAAAAGTTAACAAGACACCATATCATAGAATCTTGAAATTCTCTCATCTACCACCAAACAACGCGGAAGCCAGTCTAGTGAGCAAAAATTGCATCTAGAATATCAAGTGTGGTTTCCATGATACGCTCAAAACTGGTCTTCTAATCTAATTTTACATTTGTTGATCCAAATAGTCACATCTCATTCATTCCAAGTGATGAACGGCTACCAGAAAAGTACTTGGGTCATGAAATTACTAATAGGTTCTATGTATATAAATTGACAAGTAACGCATAAATCTAAAAAAAGAAATAAATATAGTTTCTTAAGTATTACCGGCTTTATTAATATTGGCTGAATTGTGTCTGAAATATTATTTTTAATCACTAAAGAATTATTCGTATGTTATCTGTATTCGCCCGTGCATTGAATATTGCTGCAATATGTGGCCTGGTGCTCCTACTTTATATCTCGAGAGATTCTTGACAAAATTCAAAGAAAGGTCTGTAAAGTAATCTACCCTGACCTCACATCTCGACATAACGTGGGTCTCTGTTTTTTCTACAATTGCTTTCATGGCAATTGTTCTAATGCCTCCACTGCATGAATTCAAGCATGAATTTAAGTTGCTTTTCACACCAAGCAAAGCAGGATTGCCACTAGCATACAAGAGATTACAGAGAGTAGGAGCAAGAGTAAAAAAAAGGAATGGATGAAGAGAAGGACGGCGAATAGATCAAAGCATCTGGAGATGTCGATTGACATTGCATTTGAATAGTTGGAGATTATAGCTATCAGGGAAGCAAATAAAAGGGAGGGAGTTCCACAGACAGGAAATGCAAGACATGAAGCTATTGGAGTAGAAGAGACGGCTATATTTAAACGTTTTTGATTGGTGTAAAATGATTTTCAAAATATCTGAAGAATCAAACTTATTTTATAATGATCCGGACAATATTCAAAAGTAGCTACACTCTAAGGACAAATATCTGCTAAGTAAAACCTAACATGGAGAAAACAGGACTAAGGACTGTGTATACTCCATTCCATGCAATTGTAGCAAAGATTATAAAGATGAAGCAAGCCGCCTCCTAAAAGTAAAGCTGGTGGAATATGGTAAAGTCCTAGTGAGGAGAGACACAATACAGTCAGGCATGGCTGATCATGTATGGAGATAAACGTATAGTCATGGGCCCCTGTGGAATCAAGTGAAAAAGTTGGACAAGGAAGAACACTGGATAGTTAGATGTCTGAAAGAATCTTTAGTAGGCATAGCCTAGAAATATAGGCTATGGGAGTCGCTAATAAAGGAAGAAATAGAAAGGACAGCAAATCTTCAGCAGTAGTAGCAGCTGTAACAAAAACATGAAAACTTTCGTGAGTGACAAGGGGCAGCATTCATCGGCAGAGAGGTTATGTTTAAGGCTCCAAGTTCTCCACAGCGAACTCCTCCTACGCGATAATAGCCTAGTGGCTTATCCCTTTGGAGTTCGCTTTGGCTCGTGAATTTGGTGAAATAACAATTGTTAGTTCAAGCCCTGGACCAAGCACTGTGTACTTAGACTCAATGGAAACAGGGCTATCAATAACTGAGCAAGAGTAAAAAAAAAAAAAAAAAAAAACAGACGAGATATCCCAACGTGGGCAGTAGAACGAAAACATTCTACCCCCTCAGATTAAATAACGTGTTCAGTTCAAAAGCTCCCTGTAGGTTACACGGATCGATATACATCTGATGAAGGCGAGAGGGAACGTGTGATATCAACAAAGATGGGAACAATATTCTGTGTGTAAATAATATATAATGATCCGATTTTTCTTATTTGTACGTCTGCTTATCTTTTACCGTAACACAGCAAGAACGATATTCAGTTGTGAGATTGTTATCATGAAAATATCATTACAGTGTTCGAATTTGAAGAATAAAGTAATTTCAACTGCAATTGCGGGTATGGTTGTCATTTGGGCTCGCTGCGGTAATAATGATCAGATTTTTGTATGGAGAGAGAAAACGGTCGAATGGAGACGTTAAAAGTATAGAGTTGAATTAGATGGAACTGGAAATCCAATTCTCAACAGGAAGCAAGAGATAAATCTCTACTATTTTTTTAACCAGTTTCATCCCAAGAAAGACAGTAATTCAGCTAAAACACAAGGAGTTACAGGATGTAGAAGAATTAGGAAGGGGGAACATTAATGATGAGCAGAAAGAGAAGCGAGTAATCAGCTGAACAGTCGATAGTAAAACAAGGACCCATAAAGGAGTTCCACAAGCGAGAAGTGTAAGAAAATAAACTATCAGCATAGAATTTACGTCTACAACTAGCCAGCTCAATTGTTAATTGATGCGATCACGACGCCAGTCTAGTGCTGCGTTTAATTTCAAAAACTCTAGGTACCATAGCGAAGTGCTCAGCCGAACAATTACATTGAAAGTATATATAGAAAATATATAAAGAGGCAACCTTACAGCGGTGGGAAAGTGACTGAAGCCGAGCCGCCAGATCCGGACCAATAATATTGCTGATTCTTCTTTGGATATTATCAAAGAGCTCATGGTAAATAGCAGGGGAACCGGAATATATGTGACAGCAATATTCTAAGCTTGCTGAATAATTCAACATTTTCAAGGCATACAATTTTCAATTTTCATTTCATATTTTCCTTAAAACTTGGCAATCTTCTTGGAGTTTAACTCAACAGACTTGGAACAGCTAAGGTTTATCTGCACATCATTTATATTTAGCCTTTCAAATCGTCAAAATGACGGTGTTATAGCGATCAATATTGTAATTTATTTGCTATCAACCCTTCCTAGAATGATCGAATCAGGTGTTATTTTTTTGCATGATAAAACAAATCAATTGATTTTGCTCTATATGCTTGAATATGTAAATGCGCGTCCCAATTGGTAAATGCTACACTTGCTTAAATGCATTAAGCTCCAATCTATACGATTGGTTATCTAGCGCCGAATACAAACCAACGATGCATTGTCAATGCCGGCAAAATCAGATTTGCAGTTGGTATTTTACAAAAACATTGACAGCCGATCCCTGTATGGAAAGAAAGTAATGGACATAGAGAAACATGGCCTTCCTTTGTTCGATTATATCTTGATCCCGTCAAACTTTCTTTGCCTTATTGTACAAAAATGTATGGAGATGTAAACAGGGGAAATCAAGATAGGCTTTAATAGCGACAATTTACGTTCAGAAATCTATTTATCGATTGAGAGTTTATTAAATAAATATCGGAAAATGTTAAAAATCGGTCAGGAAAATGTAACAGACTTCGTGTTTATTTTAGTTAAACTTTTCTTTTGTTATACACTCACTATCAGCTAGCAACCAAAATCGCATTTATCATGTCTATTTCTCGGTGATCAATAGAGAGACTTACACGCAACATTTGTCAGTAAATACAACTTCAAGAAAGGGTCGAACACTTTTACAATTTAGCGGTTCTTGTTCTCTTTTTGTTAAAACCAGTTCTTATTTCTAAATGAAAGTAATGTTATCAAGGTAAATTAAAATACAATCATCCTGCCGAAGTTGATTCTAACAAAGTCAGATAATAAGTCTCGTTATCTGAAAGGAACAAATGGATTATTTCTTGCAGTTTAGTGTTACAGTTAACAAAGCAAACCAACATACCATTCGGCGCTTATCCTTCAATAAGACACTCGATAGATTTTCTCGTGTTTTTATAAATTCGACCACAGCACCATCTGTAAATTACTTTTTGACTATAAACAGGCATCTTCACTAATTCGTGCTGATCAATGTCAAAATCGGTAGTTGTAAAAGCACAATAACAGAGTTTATCCTATGTAGACTAAAGTCATTCTGACTTTTTGAATTGTGCCTTAAACTATCTTTGGTCATAAAACTAAAACTCGGTAAATAAATAGTTTCAAAATCAATTTTTGTTAGGAATATCAGAGGAAGTGTTATTTTCACAAAATTCCAAATCGAAAAGCATACATCTTTGGATTAAAAATGACAGAACAAATCACATCTCTTTTAAAAAATGTAGTTTTCATGGTAGCTTCAGTGGTATACAAATCGATATAAGGTCAATATCGAAAGGAGTGTGATGTTGCAAGGTCCGAAACCATTCCTGTCCTATGACAATGTGTACCATTGAATCCAAACTATATATTTTATTAAATTTCAGTGCGACACCAAGAAAATGATATAAATTATTAAAAAGAAGGTACTATTGTGTTTTTGACGTGATCCCATTGAGGCTACATTTTTCTAATGTTTCTTTTCTTTCTTTGCAGATTACTTAATTTTATTGTGGGTAAATCTTGTATAAATTTCATTACATTAAATTGAGTTTTGATCAGAACCATCTCAGACAGGGTATGAATTAAAAAGGGCTCTTTTGCAACGGAAGCGGCAATAAATATTCATTATGTTTATTATGTCGCCAAACATACCAGCAATACTTTGGCCAGTTTCACTCAGTAAATTTTTATCTCGAATATTATCATCAATCTAGACAACCTACGGAATAAATGGTTCGGTTCGAAATTCAACGTATTTCACCTGAAGAATGCCGGAGCGTACAACGATCGAAACGTCGGAAATATATAACAATAAAGATAAGGACATCAGTCTCATGACCTTACTCTATTTGACCATTATCCTTTTAAATCATTGCGAAATGTTTAGAGTGGAAAGAGTTTGATAATTGTGAAGCGGTTAAACCTGATATTGAATGTTTCTTTGCATTGAAACCAGAAATATGCACTGAATACTGCCATTGCTAGCAGGAGCTGTGACCACGAAGTTTGAAAACAAATGAAAGATAGCATGACGGGTAAATCCAACTTTACATAAAACATCTTTTCTCATGTGGGTCAACAAGGAACCCGTCCCTTTTACATTAACTAGTTTCTTCAATTGTTTCTAGATGAGCGTCCACAATTGCACTAAAATTCTGTATTGTCAAGTGACGTCTTGCAATCGGGACAAGACTGATCTTCGCGATCAAGCTCACAGGAAGCAATTTTTCGAAAGCAACAACTCACGGTCCGTTCTGAAGCTTACTCCAACATTTAAGAGTACGGCTTCGGGTACTTGGGTTTGAACTCATCGACTATAATGCCATAAAGATCGCGTTTATTCTTCTTTGTTTATAAAATAATTAAAAGATCAAACATAATCCGTAAAATGAAATTCAAGGTTTTATAGGGATAATGAGATGCACGCATAAAGAAAAGGAAACTGTGTGAAAATACAGATGCCAATCATGTCGTCCAAAAACTCTATATTTATTTTGTTTGACACTAATATCTAATTTTCTTTTTAGAGTGTCAAATTAAGCTTCATTAATTTCACCACATCGATTCTAAATAGATTTTAGCAGAATTTTCTCTTCCTTTGAATGATATTCATTTGAAATAATATTTTCGTTCTGTTTGAAATATTGATATTCCATCTTAAAATCAGAATATAAATTATTAGTTCTAAAAATAAACAATAATATTCGAAGTTGTTTCTTATTCATCCTTTGGGACAAAAAAAGTTCATCTTTAATCTCTCTCTTTCTCCATCTATCTCCCCTACCCCTTCTCTGTCCCCCTCTCTGGCTTTCTCTCCTTCCATCCCCTCTCTCTTCCCTCTCTTTATCAATTTCTCTTTCTCACACTCTCTCTCTCTCACTCCCCCTCTCCCTCCCCCAACCCCTTTGTATCTCCCTCCCCACAGTCCCTCGTCTCTCTTCCCTCTCTCTATTTCTCTCTCCCGCTCTCTCTCTCTCTCTCTCTCTCTCTCTCTCTCTCTCTCTGCCATTATGATTATCTAACTGCACGTCCCTTCAAGGCACTGAACAGATTCCACTTCCTATATTAACCACGCATTCTTTGTAAAGATAGAGGAGCCGGTTCGCATAGCTTACTGCATTGTATGGAAATTAGATTTAAGTCTGGTTGCCAGCCAAGGGAGCCCAGTCATCTATGATATTTAACCCATAGCTGGGTAAGAAAAGTCAGATTCGTGACTTTCCCAATGACATAATTACGTAACAGACGAACCCGTCATTTGAACCCAGCTCGCAGTTTCCACTATAACGCTACGCTAACTGCACACCCATCATTTGGATAACAGTCGTAAATATTTACCATTTATGTTTGCATTAAATTTATCGTTGCTTTCCTCTTCCATTATTAATAAACTGCTTTCTTAAATCAAAATGGAGATGGATAAAACATTTGAACAAGAGCCAATGAGATTGGAAACCTTTGAACCCTAAGCAACACGCGGTAAATAATCTAAATTCCTAGAGAGAAAAAAAAGTTTGCTTAACACAAAGATGTCACCCAGGCAGATAACTCGAGAAGTCATAACGAAAAACATGAAGAAAATTTGAATTCAATTCTGCCTAGAGAATAATGTAATCTTTTAGACAGGCAGCAAACTAATGCACCGAGGCAAGCATTTTACCGCTAAACACGCCATTATATAAACAAGACAATAGACGGAGAAATGCCATATTTCAGTTCACGAGTATTAAAAAAAATGTAAAATAAAATATTATTATACTTCAATATATTATTAAGTTATTAACAGTCGTCTGCTCTCTCCTCACATATTAGTTATATATTTTTATATATTTTCTCTACGAAGCACATTGTAAAGTTCTCGAAGGATTTCAAATAAATTTAGGTTTGGCCATCTGGTTGGAATGTTGGTCGAGCTGAAAAATTTCCAAAACTCCTTGGATTTCCTGTAATTGAAATGAACATATCCGAGCAAATACATTTCAGCCCTATTTTAAAGATAATAAAACAGTATCAACAAAATTACAGTTAAGAACGAATGGAAACCAAAGTCGACTGTAATAATGGTTGGGATTTACATGCCTCAAATGTTAACCAAAGTTTACTAGCATCATTAATCTTCACATCTTCGTACAGGATAAAATCTAGCTTAGCTTGGATTTTTTATCTCATAAATGACCCCCGCTATTTCAGAATTGACCCGCCTAAGGATATAAAGAATTTTCTTTGCAATAAATTTAAGCATCAATAAGAAATCGTACGCTCTGTCTCATACTGTTGTATTTCTCTTTCTGATTTTCCCTCTTTATCTCTTCCTATTCCTCTATCTTTTTCTCCATATACATACACCCCCCCACACACACATATATATATATATATATATATATATAATAATCTAACAACAAAAATATAACAGCAAAAATATGCAAATAACAACTATTCAGAGCATATATGGAAACTCAAAAACACCAACCGAAATACAGCAAAAATATTATGGAAAATGAGAAAAAAACACCACCTTCTTAAAACAACTCAAGCCAAGTAACCTTTGCCTGGAAGAGAAAAATGCTATAATCACATTTCCAGAACAAGATAAAGGCCGAAACAAATAATCAGATTTCATTTCCAAGTGCTGATAAGAAGACAAATTTCTGCTACGCTACCTACAACACATCATGTACAAAAAGGCTAAATAAAATCCAATAACTTCCATCTAATAGACATTATTTTCAGAAACCAAAACTTGGAATAAGAGAAAATATTCCTGCAACGTTAATGCAATGTGCTATTCTTGCGAAATTATGATCACACACGTGATGTCAATGTTAATCAACATATCCTAAAACATATTTGCAAACTTCTTTGTCTGGCACGATCACCAAAACCAAACCTGTCCATTGAATTGCTGCTTAAAAGATTGTTCAACTGTTTCTGCTGGCATTCCTGCAACAGAAAGGCAATGTACTGCTCCAGTGAAATCATGACCAGCTACATGATGCCGTTACTGCTCAGCATTCTTTGCAAGACATTTGACAAATTCCATGACATGGCACGATCTGTATATCTTTCCACCATTTAACCTAAATGGAAAATGACAAGGCTTTACTCGTTCTTCAACTTTTTCAGATTTGACTCAATTGGTGCATAGGGCGGGGATTAATATACAACATCTGCATAACCACATGTATGCAAGAGTATCGACTTGCATTAGCATTCACATAGATTATACAGTCCATTAATATGGGTGAAAGTACCTTTGGCATGAACCTTAATTTTGGTCCTATGCATGCGCTGAGTTCCACGTGGGATCATTAGCTTTAATTTCTTCTATATTATCTGTATGTTTAATATTGATTGAATTGGAACACATATTCGCAATATAAAAATTTCAGAAATTATATATATATATATATATATATATATATATATATATATATATATATACTCGAGTTTCACGCACTCGCGATCCCCAGAATACAAGAGCGTTGTTGTCGTTCGAGACTCGTTGGGGAGCATTTTTTGCCCTGTCTAGATCATCTGGTCGTTGGGCAGTACTTTACTGAGTATGTAGGTGTTTGCTTTTTTATATTTCTTTCTTATCTTCTTTCCATGTTCGGGGCTTTTTCTTGTCTAAGTTTTTGGTCTTCTGACAAGTTTGATTTTCTTTGGTAGCATATAAGGGGGTAGTGATTAATTTTCAGCTTGACCAAGAAGCCCATCGTCTAAATGTCTTATATATCTAATGTTTGGTCATTTTGGAAATTGGGTCGGACCGAAGACTTTTCATTAAACCCAATGCATATATATATATATATATATATATATATATATATATATATATATATATATATATATATATATATATATATATATATATGTAAATGAACATAGAAGTCAACACCTTATTTTTAAATTCATTTTTAAATCCATTTTTAATTTAAATTTATTCTTTCCTATTTCTAATGTCCCCAATTAGCCTTCATGGGGTTAATATTCCCTGACTTATTTAATACATCTTCTTCCCATTACGATAGTTACCACCCGCCCGAACCTTACCTGGTGCCTATCGCCAGACTTAAACATTGAAAAGTGTGAACACTATATTCGGCATCTTCGGCAAGTTGTATTATAGGCTGACCCTTTAGCTTCTATCACCTCCTTGCAGTTAACTCCTACTTCCTCTACGGACGTGAACTTTATTCCACATCTTGGTTGAAAAGACAGACGACCATTTTTATCGTTTGCTGAAATAGTCTCTTCTCCACATGAGGTAAAAAGATTTTTTTGATTATTCATTCATATTTTTCTGTATAAATAAAATACATCTAGATCTCTTTTGGGGATTAGTTTTAATATTTTTATATTACTAGGATCCACTCGGATTTGATACCCACGGATTTATTTTACCTTTACTATATATATATATATATATATATATATATATATATATATATATATATATATTGCACTGAGTCACCTACAATTTGCAACAACCATTAGGGATATTCCGGTCGATAACACTAGCATCCTATATAGGTGCGTTGCCATTTACATAAAACACCTGGAACCCAGTATAAAGCACACCTTATTGAGCAACGGAAATTTTTTTTATAAATGATAGAAACCAACTCGAATTCCAGCCGCGCTCAACTCACGTAGATCAGAATAAACGCTACTATTATTCAGTCAGCACAAAACTACACCAGAAAAACATGAAAAGAAATTAACAACACTTAAAAACAAACCTCCTTGAAAATGGCTAAATAAGTGTCCGAAAGCACTTGAGACAATATACACACACACACACACACACAAGCACACACACGCTCATACACACACACACACACACACATATATATATATATATATATATATATTTTAAATATGTTGTGTTGAATGTTAAAGACAACATCGTCCTGCATATTTTCTTTTGAATTTTCTCATATTTTCTAATGAGACTTTTTATTTGTTTAAAAGAAAAGTTGCTGCCAAATTACACACACACACACACACACACACACACACACACACACACACATATATATATATATATATATATATATATATATATATATATATATATACACATCGAAGATCAGTTCCTACGGGGCTACGCTACCTGATTTTCGACGTTGGTCGGTAGTTACCTACATAAGTACCCATGTGTTTGGCTTTACGTTTGGAAGCCACAATGAAGAGCAAAAACTTCTAAAAAACGACACAAACTAGAAATAGCCAATGTACCACAATACAATATGGTGTACAGCCGGTGAAGAAACAACGCCGTCTTCCTCATATAGCGCTACGTGACGATGTTTTATATTATGGGAGATAACGCCGTAAAAACTAAACGTTGCACGTCGGGTCCGACGTAACCCGAGGACCCTCTGTACATATATATATATATATATATATATATATATATATATATATATATATATATATATATATATATACATATATATATATATATATATATATATGCATATGTGTGTGTGTGTGTGTGTGTGAATTTATCGAATCTGGTATTTCAAAAACATTGTTCCCGTTCAAAATATTTTACACAAACAATCAACATACTTACGAAATATTGATGATGCTTTATAAATATACCCTCGTGATACTGATTTACCTGACCTAGTAGATAAACTAAACAAAGTTGTACAAACAAAAGAATTTACATACGAAATTTACAATTCCTTACCCTTCATAGATATGAAGCCACGCTGTGTTAACAACAGTTTAAAACTTGGTGTCCACCGGAAATCAACCAACAAAAACGATCTAATAAATTTCTATTCTAATCAAAGCAACAAAATAAAATCCGGTATAATCATCGGATTGTACTTAAGAGCACACAGAATTTGCAGCCCTCAATATTTACATGAAGAGAAGCAACACATTGAAAACACTCTGAAACTCATTCAGTACTCTAATTATTTTATATTCAATGCGAACCAAAAGGCTCATAAATTATTCTAAACTAGAAAAACAGCACCCCTGGCAGACCCAATGAATAAAAAAAATAGATTGTCCTAGCATCTAACTCTGTCCCATCTATTATTGGAAAGAATCTAAACATAAAATGTGTTACTACTACGTCTAAAACAATAAAAGACTTAGTCAACACTAAACAAAAAAATGATCTAAAACTTGAAGGAGGAATTTGCTAGATCACCAATAATAAATGTCACAAAAGTACATAAGAGACATCTAAAGGAATCTAAATTATGAATTATTATATGAACACAAAAGAAACATTTTACAAAATAATACATCAAATGGGTTGGTCGCCCAATCGAAACGAGACTGACCACAATTTTAACATAAAAATGCTACTCCGATCAAAGGAGAAAACAAATCACTAGGTCGTAAATGTCTAAAGAGTTCCTTGATGGCAAGGTCACCGACATTAAATTTGCGCCCGGCGCTTACAACATTTCACCATTCCTGGCAGAAGTTCTATTATCACAGTTGTCCTTCTCCTAGACCAGTTGCCGTCCAAGGCTATAGAACCCAGTCTGTCCTGCTATTTACCCATAGCTGGAAGAAGAGGAGGATTAATACCTTCCCCAAGAGTATTAGCACGTAAGTGAATGTAATGGATTCGACTGGAATTCGAACTCGATATATATATATACATATATATATTTGTGTGTGTGTGTTTGTGTTTGTGTGTGTGTGTGTGTGTGTGTGTGTGTGTGTGTGTGTGTGTGTGTGTGTGTGTGCATAGGTACGTACGTATGTGAATGTCCGCATGTGTTCTTTGAATTGATTTCCAAGATTTTGTTTTGTCATAAGCGCATACATGTATCTATTTAATATTCTGTCTGCTCGCGCTAATTTTTATGATTAATGTCTTTTCTTACATATCCATGAATTGAAATTTTTAGTCCTGTAAAACGCTATCTATACTTTTTCCTTTTATGCCAAAATCCATCTTTACAGAATTCCATAAACCTCAGTTGCATTATTCATGTTTTGGCCATTTTGTATTAAAATATTTTTTTTATATTCAGAACAACCAGTATATACATTTTAATATAACCTAAAGCATCAATTAACCAAATTTGTGTAAAATTTAAGAGGAAATCTATGAAAAGACTTTTAGTTTAAAAAAATATTCATCTCAGAAAAAATGTTGCTAATCATTGTAAGAACTGCTCAGTGTGCTGAATTCATTATTTTTGTTGATTTTGTTGCAGGAACTGTCTTTACCATTATTCATTGTTTAAATGAAGTAAGAAAGAATATTTCATTCATCCTGCAGACATTTATCCTCTGCTTAATCAAACAAGTACAAGGATATTTCCTTGTGATATTACTAGATTACGCTGTGTGGTAGCAAATCTTGAATTTTATAACTCGTTCCAGAACCCTCTCCATAAAGATTAGCGTTCTTATTGCAGACAATAACACTTAAATCAGTTGAAACTACAAATATTTTTGCAAAGTGAAGACTGATAAATCATGACAAGCATTTATCTACAATAAAATTCTTATAACTACTTTGCTTCCATTTAGAAACAAACTATACATATTAATATTTATATAAATCAGAAATAAGGGCAAAAAATTTAGAAAATGTATTGTTATTTTCATGGGCTTGAGTTTCAAGAAGAATAAACCTCGGATATCGACAACAGCAAACTATTTAAAAACAAACAAAAAAGTTGTTTGAAAAATTAAAATTTCATAGAAAAAAATTCGTTATTCTTATCAATAAAATATATATAATGACTTTTAAAAATTATTTGAAAATTAAAATAAAAACATTTTATTTGAAAGATTTTTTAAAATATGACATTTAAATAGGAGATTTTGTATCCTGATAAAAGTTGATCACCATCAACTTTTAAAGGAAATGTGTGGAAAATATTAGCAACCGAAACTAACTGTTTATATTCACAAATTCATTTTGACCATTATCCATGCAAAATGAAAATGAAAAAGAAGTCTAATTCAGACAATTTTAAAAACTCAATTTAAATGTCGTAAAACACATCCTAATTGGTTAATACATGTTTGGCGTATCTAAAGAAAATCTTCTGTGAAAGATTTATGGTAACAGTATGAGCATATTGGAGAGAGGACAAGAGGTCAAACATCTTAAAACTTAAACATTTTTGTGAAACGATGTTCTTTTGCGAACACTGTAATTGATGCTTACTTCGTAAGAGTGCCTATTCACAAAAAAATAAAACACAAAAACGACCACAATTTTTCAATTATCCCCATAGTTCAGCCTCTTCCGCAACATTTTCTGAAAATATTTTCTAAAAAACAGGCACAAACGGTTCGAGGAATCCTTGCTACTGACCAACCCACGCACAGAGAAAGATGTATGCAACCTATGTAAACAACCTTTATATAGAATATATCTCTTTAGCCACTGAAACAATTGGTAAGTTCCTTTCTCACTTTGAGAGCTTTTACTCTTTTTAACAAACAATGCCAATGTACAGAATGTAGGACATTACACAAAGAAATTAGAAACTAATTCGGGCAGGCAAAAGAAAACCGGCTGAGCGATAAGTGTATAGAAATAGAAAGAATGAGGATCACAGATACGGAAGATATGTCTAAAACTATGAGAGAAGAACAATGACGAAAGAAGAGCTGCTCAGTGAAAGGGCGTATAAGTAAAAATAGGGAACGCTGATAATAGAGAAAGAAAATACTTTAAAGCTGGAAAGGATACATCGGAGAACTCTTCCACAACGAAAGACGAAAATCCTCAATACACAAAAATATGGAAGTATCTGAAATGAAATCAGCACTGGCCAAGATGAACAGGACCAAAGCAGTAAGACCAGATGGAAATGTAATGAAGATACATGCAGCTTTAGATTATTTCGGCATCGACAAAATTACAACCACAATAAATAAATTATACGGCAGTGGTGATATACCCAAAGACCTAAGTATCTGTCATTTTCATAGGGCTGCCTAAAAAAAAACAGGTACAAAGGAATGGGAACGCCATCGGACAATCAATCGATTGAACAACGTAACAAAATTTATCATTCGAATTCTGATGAATAAAGCATGGAGCAGAATTATACCTGAATTATGACAAGAACTGTGGGTTTCGTGAAACAAGGAATGCGATATTTATGGTCATAATTATATCAGAAAAAGCAATACAACTGTAAAAGTATGTATACCTATGTTTTATAGATGATGCAAAAGCAATTGATAATGTACGTCACATGGAACTGTTTGAACCGCTAGGTTAGCTTGGTTTATTTGCTATTAGTATAATACAGAACATATACTAGGCGCAAACTGCCTACATACGGATAGAAACGTAATTCTTTAAAGATACTAAAATAGAAAGGAGTGCAAGACAAGGATGTGTTTCCTGACTGCAATTATTCAACCTTTAAGAAGCGAACATGACAGCATTAGAACTTCTACCAGGACTCATTACTGGCGGTCACAATCTTAACAGCATAAGATATGCTGATGGCACAGTGCTGTTTGCAGACACAGAAATGAAACTACAAGAAATCCTACAGAAGGTAGTATAGGAAAATGTGAAAAAAGGGTCAATTCTCAATTGTAAGAAGACAGAATGTATAGTTGAGAGACCAAAATGAGTAGCAAAATTTAAATATCTATGAAAATGCGACATCTAAATTCGAATGAACATTGGGATAGCGAAAGTTGCCCGCCAAAATTAAGACAAGTATTAAGAAACAGAACATTTTCATTAAAAGGACAACTGATCTGTTATATAATAATGTCTGTCCTTGATGGCAATTAATACTGGCCAATCTCATCACAGGTGAAAAACAGACAGTCACGTGGTTCTACAGAAAATGCTGAGAATACTATTGACTGAACATGTTAGCAAAAACAAAGTTTTAGGAAAAACGAAAACAAAAAAGAAACTTATACTGAGAACCAGAAAGAGACAATCTTTAGGATACATTGTGAGGAAAGCGGGTTTGGAGAATTTGATACTTACAGGATATATTAAAGTCAAGAGAGACAGAAGAAAGTAGCGAATAACCTGCCTAACGAATTGTGTAAACGGAGGGGGAATGAGGGTGGATGGCGACTATGGCATGGCAGGTCTGAGCCATGAAGGTCAGATCGGATGGAACCAGGCGAGATGCAGTTCATCCGAGCACTTTCCATGGAAGTAATGATAGAGCTACGAGAGATTCGTCTCAACCAGCCTGTGAGGGGGAGATTAGAGAGTGGAAAATAATTCTTCCCCAACAAGCACTCAGAGACGCTTTTGAACTCTATCAAAACTGGAAAGTGAGCTATGGGTAGTTCCACCCCAACTATGGCAACAGTACTCCATTTTCAACTTGATCTGGCTCTTATAAAAGTAGAGGATAGCATGAGGAGTCGGGTACTTACAGGAGCGGTACAGGGAGCCGATCATTTTACCTGTATCTTTAGCGATGGATCGTATATAGGAATTCCACTTGAGTCCACTTAAATTCGTGAAGTCGAGGTACCAAAGTTGTACCAATATTGGGAATTGACTTTCGAAAGTGTTATGGTCCAAGTTCCTTGTACCACGGTGATGGTCCAAGGTAGAACCAATGAAGAATAACTCGAACACAGGTATGGAATAACACAGATATATTACAAATAGAAATATATACAAAGAAGTAGAAGTATTAGTAATGACTATCAGATTTGGTTAGAGTGAACTATGTTGTCTCGACAAGTATCACTATTCCAATGTTCTTACAATGATCCTCTCTGCTCCCTCTTGAGGTGCAGTATTTATAATATCCGGAATAGTTCATTATTATTATGGGTAAGTTCCCATAACACAAAAACAAGACTTACTAATGAACTACAGAAAACGAGAAGTTGTGGAGAGCTATGGCTGCCCATGTTCTGAAGTAGAAATTCTTCAACTTTAACCATAACACACGTGGTCGTTCGTTTCGCCATTTTCGATTTTACCCTTACATCTTAAGTATTCGTATTTTTTTATATCTTGCAGAAATATCTCTACACTTTGTGAATTTAATTTTGATACCTTGCCAAAGTTTGCAAAAAAAAAATTTTAGAATAAAAATAAGTTTCTTTATTGTTTTTAAATTTATTTTATTCATTTATTTTTGTAAAAAGAATTATTTGTGTATGATTATTGGTGATAATTTTCGATTATGAATATAAAATTTAATTAGGGAAATTATTTCTATGATCCTATACATCTTTCATATTGTTACATCACGACGCCCGTAATCTTTTAGGGTCGTAGAATCATCATATATACTGCGGCATAAAGGTAGTGTGTCTAGATTCCACTACAGGCTAGGTTTGTATTCCTTCTCCTTGACTGGCTGCCAACTCAACGCAAGAGAGTTCAGACAACCTGGCTATTTAATTCATAGCTGGGGTATTCGTAAGAAAATGAATGTAACTATCTCGGTCGATAATCGAATTCGATTGGCCAATTTCTTTTTCCGACTCGCTGGTACGGATAGCGTAAACTTTTTTTCTCTGGGCCGCATTTTTGGAATTAAATTTGCTTGCGCCTCACGAAACATGCGATAAAAAGTGTATTTAAAAATAAAAAAAACAGAGACAGAGAGAAGGTTAAAGGGGTGTAACTGCGAATTCGAAGTCAGAAGATTATCATTGATAACTCTCTCCTTCAATTTGTGGAGCCTAATTACTATATTCTTAATAATTGATGTAATGCAAAAATATCAAAATGATAACATCAATCAATAATTATTTATAATTATTTATACTGGGACTCATGGAGGTAATTACAAGTAATTCATAATAATATTTGAAATTTTGAAATTATATTTACTTTTGGCATATGAATTTTTTTAAACTGCTTCTAAATTTTTGATTGTCTTTCAATCATTCCGCCTCACCTGCTATCATCTTTCACCGCTCATAGGAGACGCGCTGCACTGTTTGGGAACCACTGAAGTAAGGATTCACTACCCACATCTTAAATGGGCATGGGTCTTTCATTTACATATAAACGTATTTTGTTAAACCTTTTATACATTTGAGAACGATCTTTATACTATAGCCACATACGAGACTAAAACGCTCTCAATACGTTCAAGACTCCCCTCCATAAGAAAAAAAAATTATGATGCTTGGTCATTTGGCCAACTTTTGGAAATTGCTTCGAGCCAAAATCTCTTCAGCGCATCATCGTATGTTTCATTCTAAGGCAAATGCTTTCTAAACATTTCACCACAAATATTGGAAACACACTAATATTTAGAAAAGCAATACATTGATATCGTTTCTAAAAGCATAAAATCAGTTTATCGAACAATAATGTAATGGGATTTTCGGGTAATGTAACGGATAATCGGTGATCCTAGATCAAATTTAGGACTGTCCTGTTGTATGTAGAGGTATTATATAAATATATATATATATATATATATATATATATATATATATATATATATATATATATATGCAGAGTAGATGGGTTTCTCAAACCTTGGATGGCAACCAGTCTAAAGCAAAGAAAACTCTGAATTACAGACGGTGAATAAGTCAACATGAAACCCCTCCATTATCTTTCCCAAGAATCATTGGAAATTTACAAATAATACAAAAGAAAGCAAATACGTCATGAGTCATGATCGCTTACATCCTGAGTGGGCACGGCATTTCAAAATATAATTTAATAAACGCGTCTATATATAAAAAGTCCAGATATACAGAGTCGGATCTTTACATTAATGTTAACAATGTTACAATTACTTAATACAATTTTTCTAATCACTACAGCGAAGCACATCTTCTTTTTGGTTTATGTATTTTATTTATGGGAATGTTAGATTTTGTATGAAGTTTTATAGCCATTAAAATGATATTTAATAAATGAAAATATTCTTAATCGAGTTTGCATTTTCATCCAATCTCACATGTATTTGGGATCTGATTCAGTTTCATATTTTTATTCCGAAGAAGAAAAAACTCTTTTTTCATACTTGACACTTGAAAAGAGCGATGGAAAATGCGAGTAATCCATTCAGTAAATGAAAAGTAAAAAGTTCTTCGCAGTTTTCTTATAAATGTCAGTTTCATTCATTAACTCAGATCCAAGAAACGAATAAATAAAATGAATTTAATTTTCGCACATTGAAGACAGGGAAAAGTAACAAATGCGATAAATATTCTATGTTCAGTACAGTAAACTTTTATTTATATATATATATATATATATATATATATATATATATATATATATATATATATATACATATATATATATATATATACCTATGTATATGCATGTATGTGTATGTATATATATATATATATATATATATATATATATATATATATATATATATATATAGGTGTGTGTGTACGTATGTGTGCATTTATGTGTATATGTATATATAATAACAAATCCAGAAGGCATCTAAAGAGACCGACTTATAATGGTTACTGCGAGTTTCCGACCAATCGTGAACATCAGAGGATTTGAATGAACGGGCAACTACCAATATCTAAATTAAATAATTTTACACGAGAAAAAAATCTAGAAAAGATGTGAAAAAATCTTTTACAGTTCTATGTTGGTTTGGTTTCCCATTTCCGGTTTCTTTATTCTATAAGCATTGACCAGCTCCGGTTTTTGTTATATATATATATATATATATATATATATATATATATATATATATATATATATATATATATAGATATATATATATAGATATAGATATATATATATATATATATATATATATATATATATATATATATATATATATATAGATATAGATATATATATATATATATATATATATATATATATATATATATATATATTTGAAATGAGACCGAATAGAATCCAATTCCAACGTTCTTAACATTCAATTTAAAAGAGGGCTCCATACAAAATTAGAACAATATACTTTATTTTATTATATTATATCAAAAACATTATAAAATGCAACAGAAATGCAATCATATTTCGATGTGTACTAACACATCTTATCAAGCGTTAGTAAATAACTGGTGAGTAGACAATTTATTGAAATTTAAAAACAACATAAAACCCTCTTTTCACAAGAAAAAAATGAAAAGAAAAAGAGTAAGAAAGAAAGACAAAAGATACACCCTATTTTTCCCGAGAAAAAGAGTAAGAAAAAATGGAGGAGATAGCAGCAGGATTAGTTTTATTATTATTAAGATCAACCAATCGGAATGGTCTACGCTAAGTTCAAAGTAAGGGGACAAACGAAAGTTAAGAAGCAATCATACGTAAGAATTCATGACGCACAGATTTAGTATTGTACATGACATCTGAATGTCAAATTCGATACGGATGTAAATTTGCTACAGTTGGACACATGTCACTTCCTATGACATAAGAAACGTAATTTAACAAGATACTCGACAAACTACATACCCTGTGTTTTAAAAAGTTAATTTCACATTTTTATAGTTGGTAAATAATATGGTCCCTTTAAGAAATAAAAGGGAAGTTAAAAACAAATACATCTAACAAAATTATTAAAACATAGATCTAACAAAATTATTTAACTAAAGGATATTTATATAGGGTGTTAATAAAACCACTCAATGCACAATGTTAAAATGTCAGCCGAATGCCAATACCTCTATACTAAATATTACCAAACCTACTAGAAGAATAAAGTAAAGTTTATACCACGTCGAAATTGATCTTACTGATAGAAAAATAAGCCTTATATGGTGCAACAAGGTTTGACTAAAATATAAGAAGAAAAAATTGTCAAATTTCAAAGTTTAGCAAGATTGTAGAGTCAAAGATATATGTTTACAATTAACTGTTAATTCTAATCTTTGATTTATAAAGTATCCCTATTCAAGAATCTGGTAATCTGCATTTTCTCCTGTAAACACAGAAAACAACGTTCATATAAGGATCTACATGTCCTTGACAGTTTTAAAATTTTCTATTTAACTTTAAGAGTTTAATTTTCATCTTTCAACTTCCAAAAATATTTTGAAAGTGAAGTATTATTTCTGTAAGTATTATTAGTAAAAGACGATATGTGTTGATGCCACCGGGTTTTAAAATAGTTCTTAGTACTACCGATATAGAAATCTTCAACCTTGTATCTTCCATTGTAGAGATAGAACAAAGATACATGAGGGATTCGGTTAAACATTAGTTTGACTATGAGCATTGGTTAGGATTTCTACAATTACATCGGTCAGTGTCCTTAACAATATTTTCATTGGTACTAGCATTTAGATTAAGATTATTATATTGGTTTAAAGTTCTATTGATGTGCTACTTTATGATTTTCCCGAGATTATTTGGGCAACTATAATTAAGTCTTAATGTATTTTTATTAAATATTTTACTAAGAGGCTTGCTGTTCAGAAAATGTTCATCGATCAATTTGAGAAACTTATGGCTTAAGTTAGTACTAACTATATATATATATATATATATATATATATATATATATATATATATATATATATATGTATATGAGATAAAAATATAGTTTTAAGGTATGCTATATTTATGGATTAAGGATAGAGGATATATAAAAGAGGACGAGGTCAACCCCCACCAGCGACAGTCAGTTTTGTTTCATTCGATTGCGTTCAAGACTTTCGCCGCTGGGTGTTGACTTCAATGTCCATATATATATATATATATATATATATATATATATATATATATATATATATATATATATATATATATATATATATATAAATCGATTTTCTGAGCGTTAATCAGCACTAAAGCAGGAGTGGGTTTATAAAATTAACAAATATATCTATCTCTTTTTTTCTATCTCTGAGCCTTGAATATATATATATATTATAATAGCATACGGATAAATGCATAGACACGGGCGTACACACATACATACATGCACAATGCACATATATATTTATCTGAGTGTAATATATTTTCCCGTATAATTTTAAATATATGTATAATAAAATTTCAGTGGATCTGGTAAACTTCCAATATACAGTGTAACCCGGATATAAGAGAGTTGTCGGGACCGGAGAAGAAATCTCTTATATCCGGGTTACACTGTATATATATATATATATATATATATATATATATATATAGAGAGAGAGAGAGAGAGAGAGAGAGAGAGACAGACAGACAGACAGACAGACAGACAGACAGACAGACGCAGAAAAGGGAGAGGGAAGAGGTTGTGTCAGGAATATGATAACGCATCTTCATTATAACATGAATGGCAGCTAATCAAATGTGCGTTATGTGTTAATGTTTTGCTTTGATTTCAAACTTAACGAGATGATTAACGTGGATGCCTTACGACTAACACAGGAACAGGTGCCATACTCGTGGAACCACCCGTCAACTATAGCCATAGGTAAACAGGCGGAACGACCTGGCTCGGCATAGACCACTCAGAGGTACCCACTGTCATGTATACCAACATCTCGGCGTCTGTAATATGGGATTCATGAGTAACGAGAGACACTTCTTCCCGCAGGGTCTCATAATCAATGACTCCGCTCGCGTAGAAGTGCCAGATATGGTCGCTAGTCCTTGTATTAAGGTTGTAAAGTCCATTCTTTCTTCGTGAGCAGATTTGGCTAGCCGAGAATTTTCAGTTTTCATGATCATGTCACACCCAACCTGCTCGACTGATTTGAAACTTCTAGACTCAGCATCTATTGCATCGTCAAGAAAGGAAACATCTAACGCTGTCACAATACGAGGGATGGCCCATGAAGGCCGCTGTCGTCAACGAGAACCAACTGATCTGAGTTCAGTTGTCTCTCACCCCACTACACGCTTTGACTTTCGCAGCTTCACTCTATCGCGGTTTTTTCCAGATATTTTCATTAAAAAAAGCTTTTTTCTCTTTCTAATTTGAACATGTGGACAATTTTTTAAAAAAACATTCTGATTTTTTATATGTTTGTTTTTTCTAAAGATCACCTTTTCTTTTCAGTTATCTGATACACTGAGTGCTATTCATGAGTGGATTAAGAACTTCTCGGCCTGTCACAGTAACTAAATGTTGATCCGAAATTTTCACAGTATAATGGAATCTACGGAAAAGCGTAACTAAAAAAAAAATGAAATTACGTTGAAAAATATATATTTGTGGTGCATAATGTTTCTAAAGGGTGTTTCATTAAGACGGATCAAAGTCAGCAGTAAATAAATGAGTGTTATTGGTGAAAACTTATTTATTTCTCTATTGGATCATATTATTTAAGTCATGGCAATTACGTGTGACAAAATATCGTCCAAATGTCCGCCAAATCTGAAAGAAAAAGAGACGATTAAACTTCATTCACATTTTAAATCAGTCCAAGATATTGGAACACCTTTTATAATAAAAACTGCATGGTTCATTTATTTTTTTAATGTTATCAGTTAAAGAATTTTTCTAATGAATAAATGCAAGTTTTCTCCCTGCGCTGATATCGAAAGCAAACACAGCAAGAGATTTGGTCTTGTAAGTTGAACAATTAACCGCAGACAATAAATCTAATTTTGAGAGACGTGGTTTTTCGAAAAAAAGATTCTTGGGTAATATGTACATGGTGAAAAGGAACTAGAATGTATTTAGATCTAAGACAACAAATAAACAAGAGTACAGCAGGACACGGTTAATTTTCCTTTAACATTAGTATTTGCAAATAGCTTGAAAGAAAACAGAAAAATGGTGAAAGACATTTGGATAATGAGAAAAATACTGGCCCGAAAGTGATACGTGAACATAACACAAATTGCTTGTCAGAGAAAAATGCGTTAACTGATATGAAAGAAAAAAAGTCACGTATATTTTGTGCGAAGATGATGTATGAGGGAATCCAACAAAATAATCATTTTGTGTTTCTGCATTTAAATAACGCTCCAATAAATATTATACTCATTCTGCAATCACTCGAGTTCTAATCATTAAGATAGAGTTATTTTACTGGAAAATGCTTCGTTTTATCCGCTGAAACAACTAAAGTAAATTCAATCTATTTCTTTTGCTTTTATAAAAGTCGACAATGGAAGAGAATCAGGATCTGAAAGTTATTTATTAACAACTTTGATTTGGAGCTGCTTGTATAATAGTTGTGTAAGAAATGTAACAATTAAAGAGAAGAGTGATATCATCGGATGTATTAAAAAAAAAGGAAAATAAATTTGTTTTTTTTTATCTATTTTAAATGCATTCTTAACATGTTGAAAATGAAAAATAGAAAATATTTAAATCCTTCAAGAGAATAGAAAAGTTGGTAGGAAACAGAACAAATAAACCCCAATGATGAAAGGCATCTGTTTTTATGGAGATTCTGATGCAAAAAATCTATAAATATATACTGAGAGTAACGACATTTTTTAACGCACAAGCTGTGTGTGACAAAGTAATTTCACAGTTGACATCAACTTTATTAACCCGAATTCAAGTACTGAAGTGGAGACCACACCTTTTAAGCTGTCATTGGAGTAATGGTGGAGTAATGGATAGCGGCTCGGATTGAGGAATCAGAGAGCCGAGGTCGAACTCCAGTCGAATCCATTCACTTACGTGCTAATATCCTTCTCCCTCCAGTTATGGGTAAATAGCTAGATCGGGTTCTATAGCCTGGGAACAATCTACTGCGGGACTGCCTCGTCAGTGATGTATCGAAAGATACATGATCGCCGACGCGTGTATCACGCATGGCACATAACTGCCATTGCAAGGTAATAACTTTCAGGTGGTCTCCAGTAAAATGCGTCTGTTACTACTGGCATAAACACCTAATAATAATCCGAAAAGCTTTTCGGTAGTAAGAACTGAAAACAGCAGTACGAATCGAAAGCATCCACACAGTATTATTACTAAAATAATTATGAAAGATGCGGGTGAATATGTAGAGATTGACTGACATTTAACCTTCAATGTAACTATTTTTTTTTTATTATGGAAGATCAATAAGAGAAAAAAGGACAATTGCCCAGTGGATAAAAGCTTTGGCTTTTGGCTTGACCTAATAAAGAGATGTGAGTTCAATACCTGGCTAAAGGTGAGGTGAGCAAAAACTTGAAGAGTTGAATTAAAGGAAGATAATTGATACTAAGACATCCGGAAGAGGCATGGCGCGTGGAACTAAAACAATCTAACCTTGTGGATAAAATAAAGCTTTCATTTTCGAAATTCCAAACACCTGAAGAAGGCTGGAGCGTACTGCAGCCGAAACGCCGTGAATATGCCAACGAAGATGAGGACAATAGTTCGAATAGTGTAAACAGAAAAAAAAGCCAGCAATGAATACTTCAGCTGAACAAAGAAAATATGAGATTCAATAGCAGAAGCATAATCGAGTGAATAAATATCTAGATTGGGTGCATTGACAGGTATTTGGGGGGGCCCTACTTAAACTCGAAAAGAGAAATTAAAATTTTGGATCAGGGGAGAGAATGGATGGCAATGCATGACACATTCTCGCGAGGAGCCTTGGCTTGGTGTAATGGTTAACACGACTGTCTCGCTAGAACAACTACAAATGAGTAGTGAGTTCGATCTTCACTAGGAACCACATTCCTTCGACCTTGTGTCATATTTATGCTACTCTTAGAAATCACCATAACACATTCTCGCGACATGACTTTTATAGAATGTACACGAAAAGTAAGGCTGGACGAAAATAATTCTCCAGTATTAAGGATTGTGTGTTCACTCTGCGAAAAAGGACTTGGGAATTATGTCGGATAAAATGATGAAATATTGAAGATTAATTTGGATTACTAAAAGTCATAATGGTTCGAACAGGAGAAATAAATCCGGAAAAGTTTAGAATATGATAACAACACTCGGTAAGCAAAACAACACTGACATTCTTCTCTTTCTTCCATGCACTATGTCCCCTCAGGACGTTAGCGATCATGGCTCTCCACAATTTCCTGCTCTTTGTAGCTCTTAAACATTTGTCTTTCCCATCTTCTCCATACCCTGCTCCGTCATCCATTCACTCAAGCTCGCCAGGTAGGGTATGCGTTGATTTCCTCTATCTCACTTCGAGGATCAAATTTTTCAAACCTTCCTTCCTTATTCTGTCTCCCAGAAACATCAACAGTGTCTTGTTTCTCGAACTTCGTTATTGGTTACTTGCTCATTCCATGGCATTCTCAACATCCTTCTGTAGAGCCACATCTCTGTTGCTTCAAGTCTCTACTTCATCTTTGAGAAGATTGTGCAGCATCCAATAAATAATTAATGTAAATTATGTGGAAAGAGGTATAATGGCAGTCAACTCGCTTCCAACTACACCCACCTACTACGGTGGCAAGCTAATCCCTGTTGCTCAGCCACAGTTGTGTTTTTTCAACACCGATAAAGTCAACCCGTTGTTCATACTGTAACTATGCGGACCTTATTTACATGCTCAAACTCTCGGTCACGATGACTTGGGACTTCGTGCTAGTGCAATCATCACGTCTCCTCGATTTCACTCACAATACTTGCTTCATGTTTTTCACGCACAACCCAACGGTGCCGCACGATTGGATCGTCTCGGCAGGCCGACATTATCAGGAAATCACATCCTTGACCAAAGTGAGATTCTAACTTTTAAAGAGTCGTTAAACGTGGATACATAAATGAGAATTTTTAATCATGTAATAAGCGGATCAATTGGACCAGACGGAGGCATGATTAAGTTACAAGAGAAATTTACTTGCAACTGTACAAATGGCCGAAATTAGTCTATTCAAGTATGATATAGACAGAAAACATGACCTGCCACATAGAATAAAACACATGAAATCCTCTGGGAGATGGGAATTCAAATCAATGAAATTAGTCATTGTGAGCTATAGACAAACTCGCCAGTTCATAGATTTTGCTCTTCGGTGTAAAATTGTGCATTAATATAAAGGATGTTTGTAGTGAAGTGACCGCTATTAATAAAAGACATCAGTTTTCTTTCTCCAGATTATGCGTAGATAGGAAAATAACAAATCAATAAAATGAAATGATCAATTGTAATAAAAGGAATACTCAATTTATTCAAAGAAGCTGTATATATCAATTGAAATAAAAGATAATTGTGATAAAACAAACACAGCTAAATAAATCAACAAGACGTTTGTTCATCAAAACTCTTCATAGATACTAAAATAAAAGATAATTGTAATGAAATGGCCAATCCCAATGAAAGGCAAATGAGCTTTTATTCGACTAAAATGTATATAAATATCGATATATAATTTTAAGTAAATGTCCAAATTCACCCAAAACATACATATTTTACACATTTTCAGGGTTGGGAAGATAGAATTTAAATGTCAAATTTGGAAATATGTAAAACAAAAAGGATTTGGCTGATTATATGTAGACTGCAGCCAAAAATTGTTGGAAAGAATTCCAAGAATCTGTAAAGCAGTAGTTAAATAAGTTGGTAGTTGTTTATTTTACGAAAACAAAATATGACACTGTTGTATATTTTTTTATACCTAAGGGCTTATAATTTGTCAAAATAAAAGCAAATGCACTCTAGTTACTGAAATTTTATCTTTTACTTTAAAAAATACAGAAATATATCATTTTAAGCCGTGTTTTCCCCAAATTTTTTGCCTGTAGTGTAATTTGACATTTAATTTTAATGGTCATATATACTTTCTATAGTGAAAACCTGTGGATTTGTTTATATAAAAAATATTATTTTATTTAAATAAACTATCCTAGCCTGTGAAAATTTTAGAGAATGTATATAGCTTTAAAAGAAATATGAAGAGATGCAGTGGGAATAACAGGAAAAACGACAATATTAAGAACAGTCAAATGGTTTTTTAAAACAATATTCAGTATTTTAAATATTTTTAAACACTTTTTTCAATGGGTAAATTTTCATAGTCTTCTATTGGGATGCCTATGGAGGCACGGTGGAGTAAAGGATAACGGCTCGGATTGAGGAATCGGAGAGCCGAGTTCGAATTCCTGTCGAATCCATAGAACATTCACTTACGTTCTAATACCCTTGAGAAAAGTATGAATCCTCTTCTTCTCCCCCCAGCTATGGATAAATAGCAGGATAGACCGGGTTCTATAGATTTGGATGGCAACTGGTCTACTGGTCGCAGAAATGGCAACCTACTGCGGGAAAAATTTGCATCGTCAGTCATGTATCAAAAGATACATGATCGCCTACGCATATATCATACAGACTGATGGAGGTATAAATAAATCATACATCATGACGTGGCAGTAGGTTGCTATCCAAGGCTATAGAACCCGGTCTGGTTTTCTGTTTACCCAAGGGGGAGAAGAAGATCCTACCCGGATTCATCATTGGCGACCACAACCTTACTAACATAAGATACACAGATGACACAGTACTGATAGCAGACACGGTAAAGAAATTACAAAATCTCATACAGAAGATATCGAGGGAGAGCGAGAAGAAAGGACTAACCATAAATGACAAGAAGACAGAATGCATGATCATCAGTAAAAGAATGAGCCCAAAATGCGTTTTGCAGGTCGGGGACAGTTGAATCAAATATGCACAGAAGTTTAAGTATCTGGAAAGTGTTCTGACGGAGGACGGTAGGTGCGACGCTGAGACCCAAAGACAGATTGGGTTGGCCAAGGATGCGTTCCAGAAACTGGGCAGAGTACTGCGAAACAGGAGCATTTCTATGGTGACAAAGAAAAGAGTACTGAGCTGTTATGTGATATCTGTCCTCCTATACGGCAGCAAATGTTGGACGGTATCCTCAAGGATGAAGAAGAGACTCGAGGCGGCGGAGAAGGGTGCTGAGAATATCATGGACCGAACATGTGAGCAACAATGAAGCCTTGGAGAGGATGCAAACAAGGAGGAAGTTTATGCTTAACATAAGGAAGAGGCAGATGACATTTCTGGGATCAATTATGACTGAATAGCTGGTCTCGTTAGATAAACTATTACTGAATAGCGAGTTCGATCCTCACTGGGTTCCCCATACTTTTGCCCATGTGCCACATGTAAGCTGCGATTAGAAAATCATCTTGGGCACTTCTACATGGTGTAATGGTTAGCAAGCTTGTCCCATACTTTAGGCATTGTGCCACATCTAAGCTACGCTTAAAAAACACTATTAAAATAATTCCGTGCTTTGGAGTGAAATATTTACTTAAAATCGGTGCTCAGTAAATGAACCAAAGATATCCTGCTACACTGTCAAAGCAGTAGAAGATCTTTTAAATTGAGTTTATGACGCCATTTAGCCTTCGTGTTCTAATCCTTCTAATAATGGACTTTGCTTAGTTTTTCTTTTTTTTTTAATTTGCGTACGCTATTGAGGATATCGCATGAATCATAATGTCTTCATTTCAGCATTTCTCTGGGATTTAGTATTATTTTATTAAGTAGTATTTTACTTGAACTGCATTGCGTCATAAAATTATACATGATTTCAAAGCTACAAATAATTTCCTGTGCTGGAATTTTCTTCTTAATAAAAAGATAAATGTACTCTACAGAAGTTCAGTCGCTGGCATCTAGCTACTGACTGAAAACGTTATAGAAAAGTATCTCTTCACGCCTGCGCAGTAAGAGTTCCCCGATTTGTTGCCAACTTACGTCAGTGCCACACATCCACTTCTCAAGACCTCCAAAATGATAGTCTGCTTCCCGGACAGTCCTTGTATAAACATTGGCGTAATTATCTAAGCAACATCCATCCTGATTATTCATTTTGTCTTCAAGTGCCGTCATTAGGTTCAACCATCTTTAGGAATCTTCGCTATTTTTTTTTTTTTTTCAGAAACGATTTTCCTGTGAATAATCTGTCTACATTAGTATGTTTATGGGATTTTTAGCAGATGACTTTACCTCTTCGGCGATGAAGAATTCTATGCTATTATCATTTCAGGTTTATTTAAAAAATATATATTTCATTAGAATAAAGAAAGAAAGAAAGAAAGAAAGAAAGAAAGAAAGAAAAGGAAAACATAATAGTAAAGATTAATAAGCATAGGAAGAAAGAAAAAGAAAGAAAGAACATAAAACTTAAAAATGGGAATAATAGGGAAGAAAGAATAGAAATAAGAAATATAAGGTAAAAATATTACAAGAAAAAGAAACTATTAAAAGAAAAGGTTTGAGAAATTGATATGGCAAAAAATCTGAGAGAAAATTTATTGTACAAAAAGGATAACTGCCAAGGGGAAAAAACTGGCAAAGAGGACAAAGAAATGCAAGATAAAAAATAAAAACTTGTATGAAAGGAAAGAAAAAGTAACATCAAACAGGAAAAAATAAACGTCAAAGAACAGTATAAAAGCAATCATGCTTCCTAAGTTGAATATTTTAGAAAATTTCTCTGCATACAATTTCGGAAGAGTTTCCGCTTTTTGGAAAGTATGAAACTTATTTACCAACAACAACTAACCGCCTACGACAAAAGAGAGTGAAAGAGACAAACAGAATGAGAAGAAAAAGGGTGTGAGAGAGAGAGAGTAATATATGAGTAATATAATGTCAGAAGCAATTACTCTAAAAGCTCCGAAATACAGGTTTCAAAGATTTTCTTTCGTCACAATCCTATTCGATGTTTCCATCAAAAAGCCAAATCTCTTTGAGCCCGACGCCCCAAAAAAGTATTTTTGATGAAAACTTATTCTTTTTATTGCATATGTTTGTTTATTCCTGTCTGTGTATGTACATGTATGTTAATAGGAATTGTTATTATTATTATTATTATTATTATTATTATTATTATTATTATTATTATTATTATTATTATTATTATTATTTCTGTATATTATGTTTCCTGCTTTGTATCCTGTAGAGTCGGGTACAAACTATGGTCTTTGGGCCCTATATGAGAATTGTCATTTGATTGATAGCACTTTTCTTAATATATGGGATGTTCCCAGTAGTCTCGTCTTCATTTGTGCAGTGATTGTCCATATTTCACCGCCATATAGGAGTATATATTATTTAACAGTTCAGTACTCTTTTCTTTGTTTCTGTTGTTTCATGTCTCTTCTTCATCTATGAGGAGATTGTCCATCATTCACCGCTATATAGGAGAACCGATATTACACAATTCAGTACTCTTTTCTTTTTTCCAATGAATTTTTCTGTTTCTTAAAACATTGCTTAGCTTCTAGAAGGCGACTTTCGCTATTTCAATGCGCCTTTGGCTATCAGTATCGCTCTTTCCGTCCGCTGTTAAAACATTTCCAAGATATTTAACCTGTTGTACGTGTTTGATTTTGGTATCTCCAATTTGTAATTTGCTTGTTGGTCTGTTCCTTTTGCTAACAACCATGCATTCTGTCTTCTTGCAATTGATGTTTAGTCCTTTGTTCTTGCTTTCTTTCCCTACCTTTTGTAGAAGTTCTTACTATCAACACTGTGTCATCTGCATATCTTATTTTGTTAAGATTGTGGCCGCAAATAATGAATCCTGGTAGGACTTCTAGTTCTCTAAGAATCGTCTCGCTGTATTGGTTGAATAAATTCGATCGGAAGACACATCCTTGTCTTAAACCGCTTTCGATTTTTGAATATTTATTGAATTCATTTTCTATCCGTATGCGCCAGTATAGATTCTGGATTATTCTAATATCGTTTCCTACTTGTTTTTTATTTGTTTGACGGGCACGTTCGTTTAAGAGTTAAATAATATTCAATGCGGAAATGATCTTCGGGCTTTCGACGCGTATTCAAATAAGCCCGTGCTTCTGTTAACTCAATCTCCTCCTCACCGTTAATAGATTTGGCTTCAAATTATCCAAATTAGGGAATCAAAGCGATGATCTCCCAGGATCTTGCCAGATAAACAGGAAAAACAAGCACAAATACAAGCAGTTCGTTTATGCATGTTAGAAAAATACATTTAAATTGAAATAAAGAATCTTAAAAGTTTAAAAGAAGTAGTTAAAGAAACATAAAACATGTTTTATGCACAATATTCAAAGCTTATAACTTACCACAATCTAGTGTCGGCCATGTTTAGTTCGAACAATGGTAATAAACATCAGTAGGAGACAAATAACATTTTTGGCAATATGACTTCAATGTTAAATACAATTCTGCTAACAGCTCTGTCTTTTCATTCACTTGTAACCAAATGAAGCTAAAAGCATATTTACTGCCTGTAAACTGTGTACTTCCCGTTACAAGCTGCAATAACCAAACAAGAACCGGGACGAAATGCAGAGAGAGAAACGAGGAATTAGAATTAGATTCTTATATTTGAGTAAGTTTTACATATGAACAATTCCTTTTTAGATAGCTATAGATCAATCGGTTGAAGCTATGTCTGTTGAATCCAGATGGTTATAAGTTTAAACAGGATTGTTGTAACAGATTCTGTAATATTGAATCGAAAACCTTTGAATATTCTCTTCATTTATGAACAATTTCCAAAAACCATGATTACCTTAAAATAGTCACAATCAAAAATGCAATTCATTTAACAAAATGTAAATTGTCATAAAATAACGCCTCTTCTAACTAAGATAATACTTAAAGAATATTAAAATAGATACTGATTAACCCTATTTAATTCTAATTAAATTTTATACATTTCTTAACTAGATAATATATAGGGTTATTCAAAAAAAATGAACCGATTTCATTGCGCAATATTTTAATAAGGGAAAGCAATAGAAAACTCCAGCCAAGTCACAAGTATTCTATTCACGATCAATTTTTATTTCCTGTCTGTTCAATGTGGCCACCACCTGCAGCACGGGCAACATCAATGCGATAAGAGAATTCCTCCCAGACGCGTATAACCATATCATAATCCACTGAGTTGATCGCTGTTGTTATTCGATGTTTAAGGTCATCGAGGTTAGTTGGTAGCGGTGGAACATAAACGCAATCTTTTACGTATACCCAAAAGAAAAAAAATCACACACAGTGAGGTCTGGGGATCTCGCAGGCCAAACACAAGGAACAAGGTCTTACCAAGTACCTGAAAAAGGCGTAGTCTGAAGGTTTCAAATGTAGACGTCTTCTTAGCACACGTCAGATAGTGGATTGAGAGATCGCAAGCTCACAGCTCCCCTCACACGCAGCACGGATTCCCGCTACTTGTTCCTCCGAAACTCGTGATCGTCTTTACACAGACACCCACTCTCTTGAAATTGTTTAAACTACTGCCAAATGTTCTTAGGAGGAGGCGGGTTAATGTCGAATTGCCTTCGAAATGCACGCTGCACCGTGACAACCATATTTGTTTTCGCGGACTCGAGAACGCAGAACGCCTTTTGCTGAGGACTCGCCATTCCGTTGCTGGAAATACGTCTCGACTACAGCGCCCTTGTGGTAGCCATTCAAAACTTAGAAAACTCCTCTTTCAAATTTCATGACGATGCTTGAGAACTGAAGCAAAGCGTGATGAAATCGGTTCATTCTTTTTTAATAACCATGTATAACTATCATAAATTATATTTTAATTATAAGTATTCACTATTTTGCTTGGCTATACGCGCTTAATTTTTCTCACCGTGACATTCTTTAATTTATTGTTCGTTTCCATTGTCTAATCACTATGTTTAAGTTTATTTGAATATATTTCTACTGTACAAGTCTCAAAGATTTGGTCACAGATATATTTTTAAATTCTATGAATGGTTAAAATTTTTAAAATTAACCACGATATTGTTAAGTAGCATGGTTGTCACGGTAACAAGCTTTTCTTAGATCTTTTCAATTATATTTTGATAATGTTTTCATGAAAGCAGCGAAACGTTAACAAGACAATAAAAATTTTCAACATCAAACTGCTTTTCCTATATTCCATTTTTACGTACATTTTCGGGTATTTCAAATCAATCGTCAATAAATAATCAGTCTTTCATATTTATATTTAAATCCCATATGCTTCACTGTGCTATTGTGTCAAACACAGTTGTATTAGGATTTAAGAATATAGAGCTCAACAACTAGTCCTGGCTCACTCCCTCATTGTTCTGAGTAATATCTTCAATCATAAATATTTATGACCACATTAAACGGCGCCCAATTACATTCCATAATATAAGGACGTTTTGTTGACATCCTAAAAAATACAGTTTTCTTAAAGTACCCGGTAAGGCACAATTTCGAAACTCTAATTTTATTTAGAGTTGCAGTTCATGAAATATATCGCCTCGGCTTCGAAATAACGTTTATTTCTGCTATTAATGACTAGAATGTATGTGTGTGTGTGTGTGTGTGTGTGTGTGTGTGTGTGTGTGTGTGTGTGTGCGTGCGTGCGTGTGTGTGCGTGTGCGTGCGCGTGCGTGCGAGTGTGTGATTTTGTTCAAGCTTTTCATCCTATGGTGAAATAGCATCGAATATTGTCCTAGTTTCGTTGGAACAGAATCTCAGGATATTGACAGTCAAAGCAAGTTTACATAAAAAAGACAAAAATGTCCATACAGCCTGGGGTTCTGACAGAAATTGACAGCTTGGATAATTTATTTCCTTAAATTCATGACAAAGTGATCCTCTCCTTGAAGTTTCTGGATTATTTATCCTTTCCCAACGGTAAATGATTTTTGATACTTTCCTCAAGGTTTCTTGATTTTTTTTTTATCCATTCCTCGAGATTTCTTCATTTTTTTTATACTTTCCCCGATGTTTCTTGATCTTTTATTCTTTCACCAAGGGATCTTGATTTTTATTCTTTCACCTAGGTTTATTGATATTTTTTTTTATCCTTTCACCGAGGCTTTTTGATTTTTTACCCTTTCTTCGAAGTTTCTTGATTTATTCTCATTGCCTCGAGGCTTCTTAAATTGTGATCTTTACCTCGACGTTGCTTGACTTTTGATCCTTTCTTGTTTTTTAATGATACTTGTTGCGTTTTTATCCTTTTCTCGGGGTTTATTGTTCTTTTACCCTTTCCTCGAGGTCATTAACTTTAGATCATTTAACCAAAGGTTTTTGACATTTCATCCTTTCCTCGGGGTTTCATGATTTTTTATCCTTTCACCGATGCTTCTTAATTTTCCAATATTTCAACGAGTTTCATTTTTTAACATTTCGCCGCGGTTTCTTCATTTTTTTTTTATCTTTTTCTTCAGGTTTCTCCATTTTTTTTGTACTTTTCCGAGATTTTTTTATATCCTTTCCCGAGGATTCTTGATTATTATTTTCCTTTCCTCGACATTTCTTGATTATTTTGTCCTTTCCTTGAGGTTCCTTGTTTTTTGATCCATTCACTGAGGCTTCTTTATTTTTTATCATTTTCTCGAGGTTTCTTTTTTTTATCCTTTCCTCGACGTTTCATGATTTTTCTTATCCTTTTTCGAGTCTTCTTTATTTTCTATCCTTTCCTAGATTACTTTTTATCTTTTCCTCGCGGTGTCTTGATTTTTGATCCTTTCATCGAGGTTTTTATTTTATTTTTGATCCACTCTTTGATTTTATGAAATCTGCTTTTAAATGTTTGATGTGCAAAGTCACGGTCAGTGTGCTAATGAAAGAAAGTCACTTATATACTTTGGCTAAAATGAATTACATCGAATTACATAAACATCTATGAAAATTTGTCACGTATAACTTAATTATAGTTCGCTGTGAGCTATTTTAAATGTCACTGGGAATATCTTTAGATGAAAACTTGTTTTTGCCCTTGTTTTTGGAGATTTCTTTTTTTACTAAGTGGGTAGCGAAACATAGCAACTTGGCATTTACATCAGTACCGCCACTTCGCTTAGACCTGTTTCTTATTCTATAAATAAATGTTATTTAAAAAAAACATTCTTTCTGAACTTTACCATGTCCTCCAGGCAAGATGCATTGAACCAAATGGAAAATAAATACACTCTGAAGACGAAATTATTGCTGCAGCCTCCTCTCTTCTTGGCTCAAGTAGGTTCATTTGATCATCTAATGACTCCGTTTTGTAACTAGCATAGGCGTACTTGAAGACGAAACGGTAAGTTAGTCATAAACCATTGATTATTCGAAGATTATTTTCGTATGGTTTACATTCGCTTGTACATATCCGAGTACAGAAGAAAAGGAGACACAGAGGCCGAGGATATTACAATCCAATTGGCTTTCAAAAAATTATGTAAAAAATAAATGGATATATTTTCTCCTGTAGTGTTCAAATTCGAGTCACTTGCTTTTTAAAATGATTGGATTCTAGAATCTCTGGTCTGCATTAAAATAAATACAAATATTATTATTATTATTATTATTATTATTATTGAATATTTTTCAGAACTACTCAACATTTTAACGTACGATCCAGAACATTCATCTAAGTTACACTGGTCTAAGGAATATTGGTTTAAGAATATTGATTTAAGAAACACTCCTCTAAAGAATATACATTTAAGAAATGTTCGTTTAGATAATTATTGTCTAATGTGGGTTCTGTTAATATAGAAACAATCGTGCAAAGAAATGCTTATAAACCACATGTAATATAGTGAATATCAATAAAATTGTATATTTTGTACATGAATAAAGTGTTAATTTATTTAAAAATATTATTATAGACCAATTGTCCTTAGACAGGTATTCCATAGACCAATGTTTCTTAGACGAGTATTCCTTAGACAAATGCCGAGACAGGTTTGCCTGAGACCAATATTCTTTAGGCAAATGTTCCTAAATCCTTCTAAGGTTAAAATGCGGCCATTTCTGGTGGAATAAAAACTACAAAATAAAAACGAGACCTTGCAATGGCAACAAAATTTTTAAAATTAATTTAAAAAATGAAATGCCAACAGGGTAAGATATCTTATGTTTTATTTACATCATGATTCTTGTCCTCGTTTATTTTCTATCATTTCGGTCGGTTTCCCTCTCAGGCTTTTGTCAAATGTCTCTTCATCCAGGTAAGCTTCAGTGAATTTCGAGCTGAACTTTTAATTTTATCTACGGATCTATATTTTTCTCGTTCTGCTGAACATGTCTATCGTTATTTCGCCGTGTTCTTATTTTTTTTTTTACTGCTCTCCATGCGTAAACTGATTTCAGGACACATTGTCATACCTTGGTATTGAACTCACAATTATGACGTCACCGAATTCATGAACCAACGCTTCAGTCGACTGGGTTATTGACATGGTCAGGGAAACGAGAACAATCTACCCCGTTGATTAAATAATAGGTTTAGTTCGAAGTCCCCATCATCAACTAGCATATAGATAATGATAACTCCTCGTCCTAAAAATTCAAACAAAAATGTCATGTCTTCTATTTTATTTGTGGATTAAATTGGTTTTCTTAAATTGTAAATGATATGAGTAAATATTTTTCTTATTACAGAACATCAAAAATATGCCTCATAATGCAAGGAAATGCATGAGAAAGTGGTAAAAGGATAAGAAAGCTAACAATTCTATATGAGACATTTGATACAGTTTTTCTCTCTTGTAGATGATTGAATTTTACACGTACATTTGGAAAGCTACGAAAAAATAAAATACACACCCACACACACACTTCGAGAGTCTTATTAACGAATCTTATTAAAATATAAATTTGCGCCCCGTTTTTTTCCAATATCTCCATTCCTGAAAGATTTACTTCTTTCCCAAGCCAAAGTTCATGATAACAGAAATGTAAAAAAATTGAAAGGAAAAGTTTAAATCCTTAACTTCATGTTATTCAAAATATATAATACATAGATTAAACCAAAACTAAAATAATTTAAATACTAATTTGTTTTAATAAACATTCAAAACATCACTTATTATTATTTTTCTTAAAAAATATCATTAATATCATAGAAACGTATTCGTATTTTATGTTTGTGTTTAACAGAAGGAAAATAATTTTAAATCACCAATGGTAACATTCACTATACAGGGTGCGATGAATAAATTGTCGCCGTTTTATATTTTTAATTTTGTGCATGCACGATGTTTGTTCTTGATTTTGTCAACTGCACAGTCTAGTAGAGTCAGTTGGGCACCATCTGTGAAGTTAAGAGCACCATTGCTTCAATTTACTCCGACAGAAATTTGGAAATGGCATGCTGTATAATTCTTGACATTCGCGCCGGAAGCTCCAATACAAACATTTCAGAGTTTTGGGGTTTCCACCTGAGGACAGTGCAGAAAATTCGGAAAGCCTTAGGTGAGTCCAGTGGTGATTACGAAGGTACGGCAGATCGGAAAACTAACTCGGATCGTGCTGATAAGAAAAGAACTCACGAATTTCTTGTTAAGATCCAAGGCCATGATTGAAACGATCCCTCCAAGTCTATCAGGTCCATAGAGAGGGAGGTTGTGCTGACATGGGTCAAGAAAAAATATTAGTATTGCTTTTGGGTATGGCAAAAAGTAATTAAAATTAAAAGGCTAATTTCCACAGACTGCAACCCACTTGATTATTATGTGCTGGGCGCATTTGAGCGAGAAACCAACAAAACTCATTCTAACACCAAAGATGAACTGAAGGCAAGGATTATGGCAGCATTCACCAACTTCCAGAACGTCCAGAAGAGATGCAGGAGATTCCGAAGTCGTCTGGAGGCCGTGGTTGAAGCCAATGTCGATTTAATTGAATAAACTTACTCGTTAGCATTTCAAGATATGTTGTGTAATTTTAGTAAATATATCTGTTAAAATAAGATGTTATTTTCATTTTTGCGACAATTTATCCATTGCCCACTTCTGTATATATGTTGTAACCTAGGAATTGTTACTGAATGAGGAATAACCAAATCGGAGATTGGAAATGAAATGGTAATCTTTATAGCATCAACAAGATACAATACTCGCCAGCGGCGTGAAGTAGGTAAACCACTGCTAGTGGTGAACTACGTAGACAGCATATTATCCTCACTTACAATAGTGTTCAACGTATTTATGAGGATTGGGATATAACCATTAGTATTCATAGATACGGTATATAACAATAGACAACAACAAAAAGGATATGTTTCGTAAGTCTATTTTTCTCTCGATTTATTTCTAAATAACAAAACTTAATGTTGAGCAAAGAACTCTTTTGTGGAAAAAAGTTTTTCAAACGCTGAACCTAGAAAAAATATTAGTATTGCTTTTGGGTATGGCAAAAAGTAATTAAAATTAAAAGGCTAATTTCCATAGCCAATTGCTCAACATGCGAATGTTTTGAATTGAACGTCATCCCCCTATACATCATCCATGTTTCCGGGCGACAAGAGTCAGTGAAATTAATATTTTAATACTTGGTGCTACTCACGTCGAACAAAGACAAACTATAAAGACAAGTTAAAAGGTTTGACAACAGTTGGAAGGCAATCTGTTCATTTAGCTGAAGATAAAACATTTGGGTTGGATAAAATACAATTGAACTCAAGCTGCAAGTGATATCATGTGACTGTCATTGTGGTAAAAATGGGATGGTTTTAACGAATTTTTCATGTTCAAAATTAGTAATGTTTTCAAATACCAAATGACTTGCTCGTCATTCTCGCCCACTCGATTTAATAATGCCAGGTTGTTTAGATGAGTTTCGTTCGAAGCTATAATTCTGCCAAATAGATTATTCTCTTAATAGAATTTATTACCAATAGCAAATCGATACCGTTGCTTAAAAATCAACATGTGTTAAATCGACGCTTCAATAGCAAAAAAAACGATACATACAGAAAAATTTAACGGAATATATATTTATTTTTAAATAGATTTTCCTTAACAGACTCAGATAAAAGAAAATAGTTGATTTTTTCTAGTTTTCTCTTTCTCACTCACTCTCTCTTGCTCTCTCTCACTCTCACTTTCTCTCGCTCGCTCTCTCTCTCTCTCTCACTTTCACACTCTCTCTCGCTCTCTCTCTCTAACTCTCACTTACTCTCTCAGTCTCCCCTTTCTCTCACACTAGCCCTTTCACTCTCTCTCTCCCTCTCTCTCTCCATCTCTCTCTCTCCATCTCTCTCTCTCCATCTCTCTCCATCTCTCTCTCTCTCCATCTCTCTCTCTCTCTCTCTCTCTCTCTCCCCTCATATTCTTGGAGAGACAAAATGTGATCATCGTTTTACAGTAAAGCAAATATAATTTACAAAAATGGTTTCTCAGTCGGCCGGCTACTAATTCAATACCCATCGGAATAAATGCACACAATCTTCAGAAGTCCGAATAATGTAAATAGCGTACATAATACCTCATCTCAGAAATAGTTTTGGCAAAACTTTTGTAAACTCCATGATCCTCTTAGTATGTGCTTCACCAGAGTTGCATACGGTTTTTGAATTTAGAGTTGCCCTTCTGTCGGGCTAGTTACCACCCACAAATAACCTACTATTTGCACATAGTTTTGAATTCAGAGTCACCATCCAAGGTCCTGCTATTTACCCATAACTTGGGGAAGAATAGATGAAAAGGTTATTTGCACATAAATGAATGTAACCAGATCGACTGGAATTCGAACTCAGGTCTTCGGCTCTCTCTCTCTCTCTCTCTCTCTCTCTCTCTCTCTCTCTCTCTCTCTCTCTCTCTCTCTCTCTCTCTCTTTCTCTCTCTCTCTTTCACACACACACACACACACACTCTCTCTCTCTTATATATATATATATATATATATATATATATATATATATATATATATATATATATGACAAATGGAAAACGTTACACTGAAAATAGATTTGATTAGGCGTTTCCCCATTCATCAGATACGAAAACGAAAGAAAGAAATGAATGTGTATATGTATTTGTGTGTATGCTTAAATAATGAATCATTGCACTTTTTCCCAAAGCTGACTTACATCGTGATTAAAGAAGAAAAAAATGACTTTAAAAAAAGCCGTTAATATTTATTGTCTATATTTTATTTTATTTATTTTTAGTTCATGTCGAAAGGTTTTAAAAATGTTCCCAGCATGTATCGATTTAAAGTCAAATCATCTCATCTTCATTATTTAAGCATACACACAAAGACATGTATGTGTTAAAAAGTTGCTCAATATCAAGATAGAAAAAATCAAACCTGTAGAGCGATTTAATATTCTAAAATAATGTTATGGTGAAACACACCTATTCTATAGTTATTAGACTCTCCCACCTAATATAAGTAGGAGTAGTAAGAGGAATGAGGGTCAGTCGATGTCGGTCGACTAGGCTAGACGGTCGAACTCTCTACCTCTGAGCAGAGAGGAACCCGGACGAGGCTCCACCGAAGGGCGGATGCTCGTTCGGGGAGGATGACTGACCCGATCCCGTTTATACGGGTTCTACGGACATTTTTTGGCCGAGTCTACGGGCTCTGGAATACCACACTTTAAACCCGGCCTTGTGCCACATCTATCCCTCGTGGGGGGCAGTAAATACTGTCGATGTCGGACGACAGTAGTCGAAAGTTAGTCGAATACGAAAGTAGTCAGCGACAACAACAAGGTTACTCTGCGTAATACCTATTATATCAAGTTCCTAACGTTTGGTACGTCGAATTTATTTAGGACTGATTTTAGTACAAATACAAGCCTCCACTGGGAAATAACTCCACAACAACTTTGGCGACGAGGATTCGCACTCATACGGAGGAAGAAAAAATTCGCTCGCCATAAAGTCTCGGATTCACACTTAAAAAAAAACAAAACAAAAAACGCAGCAAAGTTTGTCGCAAGCCAAGACGTCAACTTAGTGACGAAAAAATCTGTCGAGAAAAGAAATATTTTTCTCGATAATACAGTTTATTCAAATAGGTCCCGAATTGCAAATTCGTAGGACTCCCCACCCCCACCGTCTACATTATTTAGACATTGTGTAAACTTTTTGCGAAGATTGAGGAATGCAAAAGTCCATTCCAAGAATTCTTTAAGTTCCAGTCGGAACAACAGACGAAAATATTAGAGCAACAAACAACATTCCAGATGCAGCTACAGGAGGAAACATTCAATAGACAAATGCAATTCCAACAAAAAATGGAACAGATGCATGGGGAGTTTCAAAACAAAATCCTGGAAATAACTGAGAAGAGGAAAGAGAAAAATATACAAAATGATTATTTCCCAGAGAATACAATATGGAATTCAATTGAAATATTCACGTACAGTCCAGATGAAGAGATAACTTTTGTGGAGTATTATAAAAAATATACGGACGTTTGTAACGAGGACTGCCACTCGTGGTCTGAAGGAAAGAAGGTTAGGCTTCTTTTAAGCAAATTAGGAACTGTTGAGCATAAGAAATTGGTAAACTACATTTTACCGAAAAAAAAACTAGCTAGTTGACATTTACCGAGGCGGTAAATATATTCAGTGAATTATATAGTAAAAAGACATCTCTGTTCGACAAGAGGTGGAAATGTTTGAATCTGATGAAAGATGATGAACAAGACTATATAACGTACGCAGCCAATGTGAATAAGCATTGTGAAGAATTCAAACTGGCAGAGTTAAGCGCAGACAATTTTAAGTGCTTGGAGTTTGTTCAGGGGCTGGTATCAAAAAGAGACGCACAGTTGAAAAAATTAGTACTGGCAAAATTGGAAAGCGATCCAAGTATTACGGTACAGAAATTGGCAGAAGACTGCACAAGATATGTTAGCGTAAATAAAGATTAAAAAAAGATAGAACAGTCTGGCGTTTCGCATGTAAGGAAAATACGCTACAAAGAAGAAAGTCAGTCTAACAAAAAGAATTATAAAATTGCAGATTATCAAGCAAAAAGTCAAATACTAGAGAAAAATAAACAAAAACTCCCGAAGCCATGTTTTGCTTGCGGTGAACTACACTGGTACAGATATTGCAAAGAAAAGCTAAACTATTTGTCATAGAAAATACCACGAACTTACTGGGTACGAATTGGATAACAGAATTTCAATTATGGGATCTACCGATGAATTCTTTCTGTTACAAGGTAGAAAGTTTAAACACCGAAGCCCAAAAATTAATAAAAAAAACTTAAGGAAACATTTCCTACTGTTTTTTCTCCAGGGTTGGGAACGTGTACCAAGATGGGGGCAAAATTCCAGCTAAAAGAAAACGCTCAGGCGGTATTAAAAAACAAAAGGAATGTGCCGTTTGCCTCAATTGAACAGATAGATAAAGAATTGGACAGATTAGAGAAAACCAGTGTACTTAAAAAAGTTGAGTATAGTGAATGGGCAACACCGACGGTATACGTGAAAAAAAAGTCTAAAGAAATTCGTGTTTGTGCTGATTTCTCGAAGGGTTTAAACGCTGCACTCAAACATTATAATTATCCTCTACCAACAGCGGAAGAAATATTTGCGAAGCTTAATGGAGGCACAATATTTTCGAAGATAGACCTCAGCGATGCATATCTGAAAATACCGGTAGAAAAAGAAACGTCAAAACTTTTATGTATAAACACACATCGGAGTCTGTATAAATTTAACAGACTACCTTTTGGGATTACGGTCGCGCCCGCCATTTTCTAACAAGTAATGGATTCGATGTTGAGTGGTCTAGATTTTGCCGTAGCGTATCTGGACGACATCCTCATGAGAAGTACAAGTATAGCAGAACACGTGGAACATGTAAATGTAGTAGTTTCCAGAATACAGAATTTTGGATTTAAACTCAAGGAAAGCAAATGCGAGTTTTTTATGGAGAAAGTAAAATATCTGGGGCAGATCATCGATAAGAATGGTAGAAGCCCAGACTCAGAGCGAGCAGCGGCTATAAAAGACATGCCTACTCCGAATGATATTACCGCATTACAAAGTTTTTTGGGATTAGCTAATTATTACCAAATATACATCCCTAAAATGTATGATCTTCGGGCACCATTAAATGATCTACTGAAGAAAGGAAAACCCTGGACATCGACTAATGAATGCCAGAAAGCATTTGTAAAGATAAAGGAAGTGTTAACCTCGGAATTATTTTTAACTCATTACACCCAGATTTAGAGATCATAGTAGCTTGCGACACAAGTGCGTATGGAGTAGGAGCATGCATCTTACACAAAATGACAGATGGTCAAGTAAAACCAATTGCTCATGCTTCTAGAGCACTACTTCCGGCTAAGAAGAATTACTCTCTGACAGAGAAAGAGGAGCTAGGAATAATATTTGCAGTAGTGAAATTTCACCGTTTTGTCCACGGTCGACATTTTAAGCTACAAACTGATCATAAGCCTCTAATTTCGGTTTTTGGATCGAAAAAGGGTTTGCCGATGCATACAGCCAACCGACTACAGAGATGGGGTGTAATACTGCTAAATTATAACTTCAGCATGGAGTACATACCATCGAATAAATTTGGCTACGCTGATGGGCTGTCCAGGTTAATTCCTAAAATGAGCGAATCATTAGAAGACACGGTAATTGCTTCACTGAAGTCAGAAGAGCTGAAATTTACTGTGTGTAATGCAGTTCGGGAACTTCCGGTAACTCTAGAAAAAATAAAAGAAGCCACCAGGGAAAAGTATATCTTGAAAATAAAAGAAAAAAATAGCCGAGAGGGACCAGTACACAACAAATGTTTTTTCGCTTTGGGATACAGTATTGTTATACAGAGAACGTGTGGTGATTCCATATACACTGCAAAAGCAAATACTAAAGGATTTTCATACTGGTCATCCGGGTAGCACTAGGATGAAGAGCCTAATGCGAAGTTTTGTATATTGGCCGAATATGGACAGGGACATTTAGAACGCAGTGGCAAAATGTAAAGGCTGGGCTTTAGCTGCAAAGACACCCCCAATAAAATTTAATCCCTGGCCAAAACAGACCTACCATGGTCTAGCTTACATGTGGATTTCGCAGGTCCACTGAATGGATACCATTACATCATAGTAGTGGATAGTTTCTCGAAATGGCCTGAGATACAAAGGATAAGAAAACCGACGACGCAAAGTACTAAAAACCTCCTGCTGGAATTGTTCGCAAGGTTTGGTGTAGTAGACACAATTGTGACGGACAACGGAAGTCAATTTACGTCGGAACAATTTAAAGATTTCTGCAAGGAATACAACGTCGAACATGTTACCACAGCTCCATATCACCCAAGATCGAACGGGTTAGCTGAAACATTTGTGGACGACCTAAAAAGAGTTCTAAAGAAAGCTAGGGAAATACCTGCAGATGAAGCCCTATAGAAGTTTCTACAGGTATACAGAATTACCCCAAATAACGGAACACCAGCCTCACAATCGCCAGCCGAGGTGATGTTTGCACGTCGGGTAAGATCTGTCTTCGACAAATTACTACAAAAAACAAAGCCAGGTAGAGAAAAATTTATTCAAGTAAAAAAATACAATCCTGGTGAAAAAGAATACTTTAAGGTCTATAAACAGAATAAATCATTCTGGGATTTTGAAAAAATAGAAAAGCGAATTAGCAACATGATGTACTTGGTGAAAGGCGAAAGATTTACGTGCAGACGGCACATTAACCAGATCAGACGACGCTCTTCAGACGTGGTTGACAGCGATCCCGCGGAAGAAACGCATATAGAGGTGATTTTCGATACGTTTGATCTAACAACGCCAGCAACGATTTTAATGAGGTACGCCGATCCAGGAGAAAAAGAAAGGCAACTGATCATTTAAAAGTGGATCCAAAACGTAGGAGATATGCTACGATGTTGCTAAAAAAATGAAGTTTTTTTGTGTTTGTTTTTTCTTCATATTTCCTGTAAGAAAATAAATAAAGAAAACTGTTTTACTCCTACAGAGTAAAGTTTTAGTAGGGGGGGTTTATGGTGAAACACACCTATTCTATAGTTATTAGACTCTCCCACCTAATATAAGTAGGAGTAGTAAGAGGAAAGAGGGTCAGTTGAGGTCGGACGACAGTAGTCGACAGTAGTCGAATACGAAAGTAGTCAGCGACCACAACAAGATTACTCTGCGTAATACCTATTATATCAAGTTCCTAACGTTTGGTACGTCGAACTTATTCAGGACCGATTTTAGTACAAATACAAGCTTTCACTGCGAAATAACTCCACAACAAATAATAAAACGAAGAATGGAACACTACCGCGGTTTCGACTGCCAAGGTCTCTTCAGGTGGTTAACTCAGCGAAATCATTATCGACAACACTACAATGACTTTCCTAAAGTGGCACCAGAAGTAATGAGTGGAAGAGGGATGGGGAAAATTATAATTGTTTTTCCAACATCACCCTGATACGTAAGCCCCAAAGTCAATTCCCTCATGTGCCTACATTTTGTCATAATTTCGGACATCTCATTCAACAATTCAGCACTACCCCTGAATGTTGCAATGGCCAACTTTTGGTAGAGGATACAGGGGCCGCTATTCACTTTCTAGATTTCACTTTTTTAAAAATATTCCATTTAATAGCCGGAGTTCTTTAATTTATTTCTCTAAAACTCCAATAATAGTTTGCTAGTCTTGTATTGAACCTGCGTTCTGGTATTCTAAATGACGAGGTATAATTATACCACATCTTTTTAAATTGACTGAATGTTTATTTAAAAGGCTAAAAAATATTTCCCTATATTAGTTCTTGCTTGCATGTTGAAGGGTGGGTTGAACCAGATAACATTCCTTTTATTATTGCGAAGCGAGTGCTACATGGGATTTATGGATCAACTGCTACGTAATGAATCACTAGAAAGAATCGGGAGCTTTATTGCCTTGTCAGCCACATTTGTTGGTAATGAGCGCTTCATGAAAAAGCTGTACTTGGATTCAATGGCAATAGTGCGAGCCAAATCTTTTTGTGATATTTACATGCAATCCAAATGAACCAGAAATTACTCGAGAACTGAAACCAAATCAAAAACCATGCGACAGACTCGATCTTTGTGTCCGAGTCTTTCGTATGAAGATGAAGGCAATGCATCATGATATTCGAAACCTCAAAATATTTGAACTGGCTGCCGGAGGCATTCTAAGCATTGAATTTCAAAAGCAAGGACTTCCTCATATGCTTATTCTGATCATTCTTCATCGCGACGATAAGTTACGAAACACCGATGACTATGACAACTACGTTTGTGCTGAAATTCCAGACCAAACCTGTCTGTCAAATAGCTATACAATATGCGACAGCCCGTATATGTCTACCAGAATATGTCAACCAACGAGGTTCTGACAACAGCACGAATCATTGAATAAATAACGCTAACACATTTTTTTTCGAATGAACGCCACTGATGAGTTAGCAAGACAGACTCGATATCAAGAATCTCCGTTTACTTTTACTTTGAATCAGTCCACAAATTCCTGGAGTAGAAGACGCAGAGGATTTGCAGTCAGACGGGTTTACTATATGTCTCCAAAAGACTGCGAACGGTACTACCTAAGAATGCTGCTTTTGCACAGAATAGGGCCGAGTTCTTTTGAAGAACTGTAAATGGTGAGCTTTGTTTCACGTTTGAAGAGGCATGTTTCAAGTCGGATCATATTCAATAGATCTTATTGTGAACAACGATCGGGATATGCGTGATGCCGAAGCAACAATCACATCTCTTGATCAAATGCTAAGTCTGTTTGTTTTAATGCTTATCCACTGTGAAATTCCTGATGTTTTGACATTCTACAACAATGACAAGACAAAGATTACTGATTGCGATCGGCCATCGTCGATGAGAACCAGCTGTTACGCCAAATGAATAAACATCTTCTGGGCAATGGCTATAGTCTGGCAGATTTCCCTCAGAATCCACAAATTATAGCTGCAGATGCCGACGTATCATCACCAGCAAATCTAAACTCCAAATATGGAATCGTCTCGATGCAAGAATTGCAACATTAACAATGAAACAACGGCAAGATATTTAATTCGATTACAGCAGTCACTCTAAATTTCAATCTCAACAGCGCTGAATAAGAAATGATCTTCATTGTTGGGTCAGGTGGCTCAGGTAAAACTCATTTAATTCAAACAATTATTGACGTTATAGAGAAAAAAGGTTTTCATTGTTGCATCTTTTGGAATTAACCCTCTGAGTTTGCGCAATGGCACGACGCTACATTCAGCTTTCAAAATTTCACTAAAGGTGAGCCGAAGTACAGGATATCTCCCAACTCTTCAATAGCAAAGGTCACTACATCAAACAGCTCTGATTGTGCGGTATAAAGCTCCATTCGAAATTCGTTTATAAAGTTGTTGATAGAACCTTCAAGGACATTAAACAGCACCTACGACCTTCAATGGCACACATCGATTTTGGCGGGATTCTTATGATGTTTGTTGGGGATTTTAGACAGATTCTACCAATTTAAAAAAAAAAAAAGATAACGCCCCAGCAGGTTGTACAAATATCCTTCAATCGTAGTCTACTTTGACAGAGAGTGAAGCAACTCACGCTTTCACAAAACATGAGATTATCAGCTGGGAATGCAGATTGGGCTGAAAGTTGTAAAAGATATAGAAGCCAACATTGAATTACCTGAACAAACAAAGATTGTAAACTCACCATCACAAATGGTTAAGGAAGTATTTGGCGAGAATATTGAAGAACAGTATTTTGCTTCGCGTGCCATTATATGAACCAAGAATGACAACGTTGATGAAATAAACGACTTAATCGTCAGTGAAATATCAACAGCTTCAAGACAGTATCTCAGCGTGGATGAACTCAGTAGTGAGGAAACCTCACTCATTCCTGACGAATAACTTGAAATTTGGTGGTTTACCACCTCACAAACTTCCTCTGAAACTTGGCTGTGTCGTTATGTGCCACAGAAACATTGACAAAATAAATGGAATTCTCAACGGTATTAGACTTCGTGTTACCAAAAGACATCAATACAGGATTGAAGGAGACATTATCACAGAAAGACTGCATCATCGCAAGGGAGTGCTCATTCCATGACTTAAACTCATGCCATCGGACGAAGATCTTCCGTTCCAGTTTTCTAGACTTAAGCTTCCAGTAAGGTTGGCATCACCAAATAAATCGCAATGCCAATCTATTGACAAGCTAGACATCTATCTTCCAACACCGTTCTTCAAACATATGTTGCCCTGTCTTGAGTACGCAATGGATCATCGGCAATCATTGCAATGTCGCAACAGATCCACAACATCAGATTCGAATCCGTATTCCAATGTACGAGTAGCAACTAAATAGAGCAACATTTGATTCGTTCGAACTAAAATCTAACACACTGATTGATGAAAAAGGTGGCGCCGCTGAAAGATATTACTGTAACTAGCCCTATTTTTTTACTTTGTCTACTAAGTACTTACCTGGTACATGCTTAGCATGTTTCGGATTTTTCACTTACTATAGTGTAACAAGTTCTACCAGTGTAGCACTTTTTTCTGCATACGACCAATCGTTTAGCATCTGCTCTCCTGCTAGCTACTATGTACTTTGTACTAGCTAATACGTGATGGTAGCTGAGTAAAGATGGAATCAACAATCCCAGGTACTTAACAATGCCGACGAGGAGCGGTTACGGACTAGTTGTTAAAAAGTTATTTTAATTTTATATATGCACCGAGTTTTATCAAGTCTGCGATTCTCTTTGCTATATTTGTAATGGGAGTTTGTCATCCTATCTAATACTATACGTAACACTTCAAATTTTGCATAAAATCACTTATACGATACACATTTAAAACGCTGCGTTTAAAAATGCCAGTATTTAGAAAATAAGACATTTGTCTACGATAATGTCAACGTTTAGTTATTGACAATGATCGAGATGATCGAAATTAATTGAACAAAAACAGATGAAAAACAGGAACTTCGAAAAGTTGATCGACAATTTTGATCCAGTTGGGCAACAACTTATTCGAACACACACACACACAGACATACACACACACACAATATATATATATATATATATATATATATATATAGAGAGAGAGAGAGAGAGAGAGAGAGAGAGAGCGAGATGGAGAGGGGGAGAGGAGGCTGACATGTTGCAAATAATACAGTAGTGAAATAACTTGAAGTTTTTCCAACTTCGACAGTATTCTCTGCAAAATATTTGCACACGATCTAGGTCACGTGATTTGTTTGTGAATGATCGTTTCGTACAAACATCCAGTTGCACAAAGTTATAAATTGATGTTGGATAATTCAGATGTAATCACACCTGCTTATAACCTTTGATGAGAAGCCATTTTAACATGTACACCTCGGAGCTGAACACCTGAAAAAGGTGTCTCCATAAAGCCACAACGTAATAAATATTAGAAGTCACTGTGAAATCTGTTCAAATATAATAATATATATTTGCTGAAAAGTTCTCGGACCGACCGATCCACTTTTAAAGATCTGACCAAATTGCCAAAGATGACATCGTACTATCCATCTCAGTCACTGTTCCCTCATCCATTTAAACAAACTATTCACTTGAGATTAATCGACGTTTTTCTCTGTCCCTTTTGAATTTAATATGACCTGTGAGTGTTGAATTCTCCAAGCCCGCTTTTCCAATTACGTGTTACAAACATTTCAATTATCTCAACATTTCAAAAATAAATTTTGCAATGTCAATTTTCATTTTAATCACATTTTCAAATCTACTTGTCGTACGAAAAGCAGAACAATTTAAATAAAGTAAGATAAAAATGCTGATCACTTTATTAACAAGATTGATTTGATTTTACGGTTTATCAGATTTTTTTAGTTTATTTAAAACTGAAGCATATTTAGGATTTTAAAAATAATTCATTTTCTTTGCGAGTGAATATTGCATCGACAATAACAATTATTTTTCTTGATGCAAGGGAAAATTGTTCATGCCTTTATCAAGAATATTTGCATGTAAGTGAATATAACTAACCCAAATGAAATTAGAATTCGTTATTAGCAAGAAAATACTAGAAGGAATCACACATCTAAAAATAAAGAATAATATGCAAATCAGTATCTCAAATCTGTCTATTATATTATCCGTCATTATTAGTATAATTTATTTACTCCTCCCCACTATAGTTGGTTGGATACAGGGTTACAATCAGCGAAGAGCCCCGCTCGTGTACAAGTCTTATTGATTAACCCCGAATTTCCTCTTTCAACATCAGTGAGGGATTTACAGCCTGACTAAATTAGTATCGGGTCCCATAAATGGATTGGAAAGCAATGGAAAAAACATTAACAATACTTTTCATTATATGAGAAAAAACCGTTAGTATATATTTTATATAATATAGAATAAGTGTTTTTTCTAGCATTTCTATTTCTTTCTTTAAGCATTTTTTTTTTTTTTTGCTGAAGAATAATGAAAACTAATGTCATGTCTTGGAGGAAATTACTTATTCGTACGATTCAATTGTTCTTTTTTTTCTCTTTCTGTAGACATATTTATTTTTAGTAAATATTCATTTTGTTTCATATATAGAAATTTCATTAAATGCAGGCTTCATAAATATTTTTCATTTGTATTGTAACGGAAGAGCGTGGATGAAAGATTTATTCTCTCATTTGAATTTTTTCCTGTTGTGGGCATTATTATATCCGTGATAACACTGATATTTCACGGACGGAACGGAATGGCTGAAAGGAAAAAAAATGACAATCATACTTAGTTCTCAGAGAGACTTTTATAATACTAAGATATACACAAAATTATATATATATATATATATATATATATATATATATATATATATATTGTCATGAAAAAAATAAAAATTAAATTTTTTTTTTAAATTAATCTGGATCAATGAAATATTAAAGCAATAATTATTTTTATGCCAATATGTAATCATAAATTCGTTTCTCTTGTTTAATAAGTTGGGGTTATTTAAGTCTTTTAAGATAACCAGCTTTTCAACAAGACATGATGTGCATTTATTTCCTTTACCGTTATAAGCCTTAGCCCTGGACATAATTTCCCAGCTATTTAATGGTGATATGCCATCATTCTTTAATTGCCATCATTCTTTGTCAAACTTGTGATGGTCAGTTCATACTCAGCACCTGAAGATTGCATTGTGCATGAAACTCAAAGTTGTGCTAGTAGTGAGGGATATGTATATATATTAATATATATGTTTAATAGCTCTGTTATATTACATTGAGCACTGTTTTATTAACTCCAGCATTATATGTGCGATATATTATAACTATATATTTATATTTTACTCCTTTTAGTCGATCACTCTTATATGTTAACAACTATACTTATACCCTGTATCCTAAGAATCACCAGAATATGGGATCTATTAATTTGGATTACTCCACAAAGAACATCATGGTTCCTGATAAAAGAGCATATATATCCTGACCATTTTATACAAGATCGAGAGCGTCATAAAAAGACTAAAATGGAAACTCTTCTCCTCTAACCACGAGAATGAGTATAACAACTTGAAAGATGCCGAGCTTTACGGACTTAAGTCCCAGAAAACACCTGCATGTGACGTCCTATTGTTGGATTCGAAAAATATCTATTCTCCGTAATAGGCAAAATTAAATTTGCGAATATTACCAACGAGCTATAGCAAAAATGATAAAAGATGTTGCTATGATCGCAAAATCCGACAAAGCATATCAAAGCACAGATAAGACGGGGAAAGTCGGTGCGGATATATACCTGTAGAGTAGGACAGAAGATCTTGCACGGGGAACTGTTCTAGAGGGTACACCGGCAACGGAGCCAAACGTGTAGTCTGCCCTTGCCACATGGACCGGTAGGCAAATATAAATGGCAGTCATTCGGAAGGTGCTTTCATGGCGTCGCCGATCTAACACTTTCGCCCCTGCCCCTCAACCTCCAACGTCTTACTCTCTGGGTTGAGGTGTCTACTCGGTCCTAACCGAACTTAAGGGAGTGACCGTAAGTCCCCTGAGCATCCATAGATCATTCGACCGGTCCACTGGTTTAATCCTGCTTCCTGCCCACGTTGTGTTTGCTTTGATCCAGAAAGCAGAAGTGATGTTCATCCATTCACGGTCGACTGAAGATGTAGACACGGCTGGAAAGTCTGTACTAAGAAATTTAGAATGCACCAAAAATATATATATATCCGCAGAAAACCGGATAAACAACTATTCAATGGTTGAATTGTTAATGTCTTTTATATGGCAGAAAAGAATAGTATAGAAAAGAAACGGGTTACAGAAAAGAAAATAATTGACGTAAAAACTTATACACTGGATTCTACACAGAGAGAGTTTGTGTTGTGATTATCTTGTTGTGAAATCGTCTCAGAACGATATACGACTCTTGCGATGAAGAGATAAAGATTTCTGTGCGCGGCTTAAATTTTATAGTTGCGTTCCTCCTCGGCGGTCGTAACAGTATTAGTAATCTTCGTGGTAGCAGAAGCATCGGTACTCATATTAAGAGTACATGTTAGCGGGGTTTTTGTTCCAAATCCCTGACGTCACTTCCAGTCACCGATATCTCTCCACCCAGCTCGACTGCACTCGACGACAGACGATCCCCAAAACAACCTTTTGATTATTGTAGCATATTCGTCGTTTCCGTTTCTAGTGGTAGTAATAATAGTAGCAGTCTTAGACTGTTGGAGGAGATTCGCTTCTTCGTACTTATATCAACAAAATATGTTAGCGAGCGTTTGGTTCCAATCTCTGACGTCACTTCCAGTCTCCGACCTCTCTCTACCCAGCTCGACTGCATTCGACGGCAGACGAGCCAACCACTCTGTCAACAGATTTCTGTGTGCGTTTATATAGATAAACCTGGCTGATCATAAATCGACCCTTGGCCCGCAAACTATTATCACGAGTGCTGACTTCAACCCCAAATCATGTGAATTTCAAAGTTCCTCATAGCATTATATAAGTTCTATTTCAAATTTTAACCGATAAAAATTATCTCGACCATCTTTCATTGTCTTCCTAATGACCCAATTCCAAATGGGCTAAATCAGATTCCCATCGGTAAACAAAATTGTTTTGATCTAATTTCGCTGTACAAATCTACTCCAATTTTAATTAAAAAATTATGTGTGTATGTGTGTTTTTCCCAAACTCTCTCTGTTACACCGATAGGATATCGAACGGATTTTTAACTGCGAGAAATACCAACAATACATATTTGCGAAGCACAACCTCACAAGGATTATTAACAAAACACGGCATTAGTGTAACCATACGAGGAAACATGGCCACCCCACCGGTTATGGATGAACAATATGTGCAACTTCTGCAACAAATTGTTGAGTTGCAAAAAGAGAATATAGCACATCGCTAAATATAGCTAGAGCATTTGCGTATATAGCATCATTAATTTCTATGGTGTTTCCCAGTGGTTTGTCTGCTAACAGTTTTCCCAGTGTAGTGTTGTATATTTTATTATTATATATAATGTGCTTACTGGATTTTGTCATATGAATTTTTAGGAGCCGGTCACTTCCTGACATTTGTGTGAGAGTTACTCTGCTGAGTACTTGGATGTTGTGGTGACTTTAACTTTGTGGTTTTCAAGAAATTATAACCTAATGTAGTTAGACTCATCTTCAGTCACATCGTCTGGATTGCTGCAGGTTATGTCACATGTAGATTCTTCGGTTTTAATTCCTGGGAGATTATTATTTCGTATCTCATTTATTTTAGTTTTTACCTCATCCTCTGTCATATTATTCATTTCTATAAATAATCTAAAAAAAAAAAGTAATAATCTAAAAATAAATCTAATCTCACCAAAAAAGTTCCAGTACTGGTCATCGGGCAAAATTATATCTGAATTAGCAGTCGGGTATGTGGAAGGGAGGCGGGAGAAGATATATTTAGAACTCGAGATAGAGAAAAAAGTAGGAAAGGGTTAGGTAAAGCCTCTCGGGATACGGAATGTTCTAGTTACCGTTGTTTCATTCATTGGCGAGTAATCTGGACGGATTTTTAATGGAGGTGAGGGCAGAGATGTTTTCTTATATTGTCTCTTATATTGTTTTATTTTTAATCATTTCACCCCAAGCAAGGCAACAAAACCGCTAGGACACAAGAGGTTACTGAGTGTTAAATAATATGGGAAAACTACTATTTAGGAGAGAGAACAATAAAAGAATAAGAATTAGACGATAACGATTGACATTGCATTTCAATTTTTGAAGACAAAGTTGACTGGGACAAAGTTCCGCAAATGAGAAGAAACTGTTAATATGGAACTTATGGTTCTATCTAACTATTTCAACTGTAAATAAATAAGACCTGACTGCCAATCTAGTACTGCGCTTAAATTATAAAGTCTAGGTGCCATTAAGGAAAGTTCATCACAACAATTACCATGAAAGTATGTATAGCAAAGAAAAAGGGAAGCTACGTTACGGCGATAGGAAAGGGACGGAAGTCGAGATGCCAGGCAAATAACAATTACCGGACTCTTAGGAAACAAATTAAGCAAAGTATTAAGAAACAGAAAATTTTCGTTAGAAACAAAGGAATGAGTATTGAACTGTTACGTAATATCAGTCTCCCCCTATATTGCAACGAATCCAAGGCAGATGAATAACACATTTGAAGCAACAGAAATGTCGTACTACAGAAGGAATTTGAGAGCAACGATAAGGTTTTATTGAAAATGTACACAGAAAGAACATTTATACTTAAAATTAGAAAGACACAATTGAAATTTCTGGGAACATAATGAGGAAGGGGGCTTGGAAAATCTGTTACTCACAGGATAGAGTAAAGGCAAGGGGGCCAGAGGAAAACAATGCAAACCTACCTAGTGAACTTGAGTAAATGAATGGCTTAGCCAGGTTTAGGGCTGATAACAAAAAGACAAAACTTATTAAGAGCTACAAGGAAGAGGAACTTGTAGAGAGTGATGCTCTCCAAAGGGACAAGGCACATAGAAGAAGATGAATAGTCTACCATTCTTTCATGCATCGAATATTGCACTTACATCTGGTCTGATGCTTCTACAAAGTATTAGGTTATTACATATATTCGTTGTTGTTTTCTGATCTCGAAGAATAATCTCGAAGAATAATCTTTCGTAGCAGTTTTTTGCTTTTTAGTAATTCTGCTCATCCTGTGAAACTGTTGTCTAACGTTGTTGAAATTTTATTTCAGATTAGAAACCACTTTGAGATGGAAGGCCAAGTAGACAAAAATGAGCCTGTTCAACATCTTCTTCTCTTTGTTTTTAACCAAGGTCACAAAGCCGCCAAAGCTGCTCGAGACGTCTGTGTATTGAGATAACGTCCTTACCCACAGAATGGCACAGAAATAGTTTTACCGTTTCAAGAAGGGGAAGTTCAAACTCACAGGCACTTCACGTTCTGATCGACCTGTTCAGTTTGATGATAACCAACTGCAAGCGCTGGTTAAAGAACCGCTCCAGACAACTAGGAAACTGGCTCAGCATATGACAAGTTCCTCATCTTACTGTCGCTCGTCTTCTTCACTCACTCAGTAAGATCCAGAAATACGGTGGATGGATGTCACACGCATTAACAGAGAGAAACAACCTCCAGCGCTTCCCCATTGCCGCCAGTTTACTCGCTCGACATCAGACTACTCGCGAATACAGAGAAAGATTCCTTTACCGTATTAACACCGGGAACAAAAAAAATGTTTTTACGTGAATATGAAGCAGGAGAAAGAATGGGTGAGTCCCGACAAAATAGACAACACCTGAAATCAATCCAGAGCCGCATCCACGTAAGACTGTAGGATTATTCAACATGACAGTGCTCGCCCCCACGTCGCTAAAATGACCAAATATGCAAGTAAAGAGCTTGGTTGTGAAGTTCTGCCACACCCACCATATAAAAAAACCAACGAATTTATGTCACAATCTAATATTTAGATATTCTTGATAAAATACGAAGAAGAATCTGCAATGTTATCGATCCTGACCTGACATCTCTGCTTCAGTCGCTTTTTCCACCGCCGTAATGTAACTTCCTGTGCCTTTTCTATAAATACTTTCAGGGTAATTTTCCTGATAATCTTTCCTCTTTGATGTCGTGACTTTACGAATTTAAGCGCAGTACTAGATTGGCAGTCAGGTCTCATCATTTTACTGTTGAAATGTCAAGATGTAACCGTAAGTTCTATGCTAACAGTTTCTTCTCTCACATTTCTCGCTAGTGGAAATCTTTTCTGTCTTCTTGCTTTCCAGGCAACTTTGATCTTCAAAAATTTAAATGTAATGCTAATTGCTATCATCTGTCTTCTTAATTCCTGTCATTTTATTGATCTTTCACCTCAATACATTTTGTTATTTTTTTTCTTCATATCTTTCACGCTCAGTAACCTCTTGTAGGTTTATTGCCTTACTTGGGATGAAATGATTAAAAAATGTAATAAACTTAAGGACCCAAATTTACCTGGATAGTGAATCCTTCCTCTCTAAGTGTGTTTGTGCGTGTGTTTATGATACATAATTCCTATCTCCTCTCCTAATGAGATTGAACAGTAGATCTTAAAATTAACATTTTCATAATGATCTCTAATTTTACTATCTCTGTATCAGAATTACGGGTAATTAAATTTTGGATCTGAAATTAATTCACTACACACGCTCCTGGTGATGTTAAACTATGTAAAAACATGAATCGGCTGACTGGCATGTGCTTCTTGGTAATCAACGGACAGGGCCAGATCGTCGTTCTGTGACTTTTGGTCGTTTTACGGAGAGAAACAAATAAATGCCTGTACAATTTTCCATGTGTGCTATTCAGGGATCTTCTTAAATTGAAGATCGGATGACTCTATATAAAGCCTTACACTGAAAAGATGGCGTGAATAGAGTACACGTAAAAAGGCACGAAAACAGAAAATGACTCGTTAGAAATGAAGACGGCTAAAGGAATTATATTCTCCTATCAAAGGAGTTCAGATTAAAACAAGGTACAAAATGAAAAACTAATTACTGTTTGAATTTTCGAGATAAAGAGTTACCGTTATTTACATTACGGGTGTGTGATGTGGTGTAATGGGTAACGGCTCGGAATAAGAAATCTGATATCTGAATTCGAATCCCGGTCGGGTCCGTTACATTCATTCTTGGGAATGATATGAATCTATCTCTTCTCCCCTCAAATATGGGTTGAATATTGAAAGGTAGACTGAATTCTATAGCCTTGGCTGGAAACCAGTATATTGTAGAAAGGAATGGCAGCGTATTGCGGGAAAATCTTCTGCCTAATCAGTTATGAATCGAAAGAGACATAATCACCTAAGAATATATCACTTGGCTTTTTTTTATAAGCAGGCTACTGTCGTCGCGTTGTTGTTATCACAACGCTAAGATCGTTATGCTCTTCTGTGAGACAATCGTCGAGTTGATTAAAGAAATCGTTCATGAATGTGGTGATATAATTGTGAGTTCAATCCCTGGGCCGGGCAGTTATACTTTAACTTAGTGGAAACACGGCGTTCGATAACTGGGCAGTACTAAATAAAAACTAGACATGTGCAATGAAACAAGAACAATCTTTCCCCGTAGATTACATAAAGGATTGTTCGTAATTTCCTGAAGGTTACCTGGATCGACAAACAACTGGTGAAGGCCGGAGTGTATATGTGCCGAAACATTGTGACAATAACATCAAAAATGAAGACAATATTCCGCATTTAAATAAAGTAAATGGTGAATAACTAATTAAAACAGGCAACTCTTATAACAGAAGAAACTGGCGGACGGATAGAAAATCCAAAAAGAGAAGAAAAACAACTGTAGAACCATTTCAAGAGACAAATTGGGGAAACAGCATATGGACAAGGGTCAAGATAGGCAAGACACAAAATGACAAGAGCGGAATATGTGGAGACAGTGATGAAACTTGCAATCAGGCGAATGCATTAATTCGACACGGAAACAGTTTTAAAAATAAAAACCTCTGGGACCTTGAAACACAAACGGATCACTCAATCCAGGCCACAAAATATCATATGTCGCTCTCATAAACAAAGAAAAGAAAATCTGCTATCTGGTAAATATTGTTGTTTGAGTAGACGACAGATTAAAATAGAAAGAAAGAATCGCTCCTGACCCGATATTTCGGCTTCAGTCACTCTCGAACCGCCGCGTGGCGTGGTTTCTCTCTGTCTTTTCTACGGGATGGGGGGGGGGGCAAAAGTAATCTTATTGTTGTTTTACTATTAGTTTCACATTTTAGACCTAATTTATATAAAGCGTAATTGTTCTCTCAGCAAGATGAAGCAACTACCCATTATCCCTTGGCAATAAGGAACTACCTTAACCAAACTGTTCCATGGCGTTGGTTCGGAAGAAGGGTCAGCATCGAATGGTCACCATGTTCACTTGACCTAACACCAAAGGATTTCTTTTTGGGGGGGGGTGTAGTAAAGAACAAGGGTTATGAAAGAAATCCTCACAAGGCGGGCGAATTAAAAAAGTACATCTCAGAAGTATTTATTGAAATTGATGCAGATCGGGATTTGTGTCGTGCTGTGTGTCACAGTGTTCTGGAGAGGTTCGAGGAATCTTGTAATATTAAAGGAGGACATTGAGCATTTAAGAGATTTAACTGTGCTAAAAATGTAAGTAAAGTGTTAAACAAATGTACGTAAACAGTTTTGAACAAATATGATTTTAACAAACAAATATAAATGTAATAAAATGTTTTTTAAAAAGTAAACTGCATACCTACTAAATAAGTAGTAAGTAAGCCAACTTTTGGCCGACCCTATATATATATATATGTTCATGGTGATTTTTCTAATAAGCTCTCATTGGTACAGCGACCGTATGAATTTCAGCGTACTATTAGATCGGCAAATTGGTTACATCTTTTAACTGTTGAACTAACTAAATATAACCATAAGTTCTCTTCTAATAGTGCCTTTTCTCACATTTCTCACCTGTGGACTTCTCTTTCAGTTTCTTGTTTCCTTGCTATCTACATTCATCAAAAAATTAAATGCAATATCAATCGCCATTTCCTGTCTTCCTGAATCCCGACTTCTCATTCTCTTTCCCTCCCAATAACCATTCAATATGTCTCAGTGGCATTATCACCTTGCTTGAGGTGAAATGATTAAAAAGGACAAAAATCTGGACATTGAAAGAGAAGTGAAAAACATGCATAAAAATGCTAGTTGTGCTCATTATATCGGGACGCTTGAATTGGTTGCAAAGTCTAGTGAATAGGTTGAAAGAATTGGAAATCGCAAGATTTCAGACCATTCAAATGAAAGTATAACTGAAAACAACTATAATTCTAAATAGTAATGAGAACTTGATGTCACTTAATCTCTAACGAAACCACTTGCTACTGTAGATATGAAAACTTATATACTAAGGATAATAAGTTATAAAAATCTTATATCATAAAATAGAACGAAATAACAAAAGGAATCAGGAAAGAAACAAAAGGCTGCGTTATATCGGTCAGATTAAAAAAGCGGGAGAACGGACAGTAATAGAGAGAGAGAACAAAATGAAAGGCTAAGTCTTAGAAACGTAACAAAACCAATAATAATCAAATCAGGGATACTTCTGCTCAGATGTTTGTCAGTTCAGCAACCATTTTGTAGCAGAAATAATACGGTAACCAATTTCGACAAAGCTTCTACCCAGTTGTTAAGTCAACGATCGTTTGTTTCATATAAGCCAGTGGAGGTGTAGCGGAAGAAATATGGTCAGTGGATATCCGGGATTTAAAGAGAAGACAGGTCAAAGCAGCAAGCGTCTTGAAAGAATGTTCCACTTGTCATTTTCTGCTTTGTTGATGCCGGAAATAAAATGCTAAAGAAGTTATTCATTGAATTCGTATAGAAGACATAAACAATGGAACGTTCCAGAATACTGCGTCACTCTATTCATTGTTAATGTCTTTTCAGTTATTTACTTTTTGTGGATCTCAAGAATTTTTTAAATTACGAAACTGGTCGTTTTATATTTGTTATTGAGATTTTACATCTGAATAAAGTCAGCAAAAGAGAATGTGTCTTACAGAGAAAACTTCTGAGTGTCTGTTTCAGAACATTTGACTCCATTCTTCATTTTAGTACACAAGATACTCTTTGTACATCTCGAGATTTCTGGAGCATTTTCACAAGAATGTTTCAGTACTGGATTGAAATATACTAATACTTTTTAAGAATACTTTGTAGTAAAAGCATTAAAATGTTTTTAGATACCCCCCCCAAAAAATGTTCTCAGATTAAATTATATGTCTGTCTATATTTCCGAGAGGGGGTATTGTAACTCTTTACACTATTTACATTTTTCGGATTGTTGTCCTCATCTTTATTGCCATATGCACAACGTTTCGGCCGTTGTACGCTCCAGCCTTCTTCAGGTGATTGGAATTTCGAACCGAACCCTTTATTTCGTCCACCTGAGTAGTTTGTTCTAGTTCCACATGCCATGCCCCTTCCGGATATCTCAGTTTCAGTTATTTCCCTTCTAGCAACTCAACTCTCCAAGTTTTTGTTCACCTCTGCTGTGGTCACGTATTGAACCGACAAATCTTTGAGTCAAATCACTGGATTACTTCAAGCACGCATGGCACCTGGAATTAGAACTATCTACCCCGGTAGATGAAACAAAGAGTTCGGTTTGAAATTCAAATCATTTGAAAAAGGCCGGGGCAAACAACGGCCGAAAGGTCATGAATATGACAACAAGGATGAGAACAACATTCCGAACAATGTAAATAGTATAAACAAATTATATGTGTACATTTATACATACATATGTATTTTTCTGAATTTAAATTTATGCATTTTATGTAAAATGTAAATAAATATACACAGTATAGTGAATTATTAGAATTTAACACAAATGAGTTATGTAAAAACGAAAGTAAAATGTGATGTGAATTTTATCACCTGCGCGTTATTCTTTAAAAAATCAACCCAGCAGTGCACTTTTTTTCAATAGCAAGTAAAAACTATTGATGATCTTCATCCTGATAAACGTGCGTTAACGGCGTGTATGAAAAAGTGTTTTGAAAACTCTTTCTCAAAAATAATTGCAACGATGAAAAAACGTAGGCAACATGGCGACGTTAAAATGGTACACTTCAAATATAAAGATCTAGAAAACGGAAATTATATTGTGGCATTTAAGCACAATCATTTAAACACAATCATTATTCCAGCCGTTGTAGGAGCGATAGAAATGACTAAACACTTTGCTGATACACAAATTAAGAGTACCCCAGTAAATATATTTTTATCGGAAATACAAGATATTTTAAAATGAATGCTGCTCACATATTTTTGGAAACAAAATCTTTTAATCCAATATTCACAATGACTTGCATTTACTTTAGGTCTCGGGAAGAAAGCTTTACCCATTGTTTCTCAACTCAAAAGAAGACAAGGAAGAGTAAATGAAGAATTTAGTATAGGAATTTGAAACAAGTGATTTTTGAATTGAAATTTACAATTAGAAAATCGTTTTTATTCCAACTATTTTATTTTTTTATTTATCTATTTGGTTTAAATGGGGTTTAGAGCTCATTCTCCCATTTTTTAAATTATTAATGGATTTTAGGTAGTAAGTTGGATTTTTATAAACTCTTATAATTAATATCAGATTATTTAAAAACATGTCATTAATACTGGACTTTTTAAAAAGCTATAATTATTACTGGATTTTATAAACCCATACTTAATATGTATTTTTTATAAATCTATAATTAAGACTAGATTTTTATAAACATTGAATTAATATTGGATTTTTTATGAACATTGCATTAACATTGTTTTGAGGTATAAATGATTTTTTCAGATACAACTCCTACTATTTAACCCATACCTGGGTTGTGCCGATTCCTTCATAGTTTTCACACTGATATTTGCGCTTAAGTAAATGTAACGAACCTGACTGAAATCTGAATTGGGCTATTCATTACGCCTATATTACAAATTTTTCACTCATCCGCCATATTTACACGATGTTGCATCGTCCAATTTTATTTTTTCATGCCGTTATAGTTTTCTATTAATGATAAAAAATCCGATTTTCTGGAAAATCTTTTTTGTAAGATTATGTATCACGTTGTCTAAAAGATGACAGAAAATAAACTGGTAAATATGTTGTTTAACGAAGTAAAAAATATTTTTTACTTACAAATCAACGAATTTCTTTTGCCAGTCAATCCAACAATGTTAATCAATTAAATGTCACTAATACAAAATTGGTAACAAAGAAAAATGTCAAACTCAAGCGGATAATAAATACAGAAAGACAGATTGTGAGTTTATACAAGGAAGTAAAAAGTTTATTTAAAAATCACTTTTTTATAATACTCATGAATAATGGACTATGTAGTTTTGATAGTATGCAAAGACGGAAAAGACATATTAGAGACACTACTTGGTTTCAGTGAAAAAAAATGAATTTAAAAGAAAGAAAGATAACAAGAAGAGGCGATAACATTCTCATATGTTTAACATCTGTTTCAGTGAAATAGAAAAAGTTATCAATTTCTAATTTTCCTTTGTACCCCCTTACTTCTTTAAATAACGACCAGCATTCATATTTATGATTGTTATTGTAATATTTTCTTAAATATTTAACGATATGATACAGGGATTTTATTGGCGGATATTTTATTGTCGTACAACTAGCCATGAGCTTATTCAATCATTAAGAATTAAAATTCATAAGAAACTTTAAATAAGAAATTATCACGAGTATTTATAGTCATATTGTAATTCTGCTTGTTCCTTTGTTAGTAAGTTAGAGCGTATATTACCTTAGATAAATAATGGACCGTTCCGTTTTGTTTGCGAGGAAAGACGGAAGAAAAAATTATATCAGAGATGCTGTTTGGTCTCAATGAGAAAAAGAAAGCATACATAATAAGAAGAGGAAGGAAAGAAAAATAGATAGATAGATAGATAGATAGATAGATAGATAGATAGATAGATAGAGAGAGAGAGAGAGAGGAGGGTATAGTTCTCTCGTTCGCCTAGCGTCTGGTCAGTGAAATGGAAAAAACCTTATCAATTGCAAATCTTTTCATTTGTACTACTGATGATTTTAATTACAATATATTGTTAAAATTGTTAAGCTCAGATATTTAACGAGGAAATACGAGAATTTTCACGGGTATTCTACAGTTGTGGTAGTCGCATGGAACATATTCAATCATTGACTTAAGAATAACGAATCATAAGAAAATTCAAAGAGGACAACCGTGAAATTTTCACGGGTACTCTGCTAGTAAATATATATTCTGAGAATTTAACCATACCACAAAGGAACTGTTGAATTTTCGCCAAAGGTGGCCCAAATAGATATAGACATCGTTTTATCAAAACAATTTAAATAAATAAAATAGAAAGAAAACGTAATTACGTTCCAGAATAATAAAAGATAATTTTAAAACAGAGAGATTAGTGGGACAAGAGAAAATCAAAACAACACTTATGGAAAATGTAAAAATGAAGACTGAAGAAAATAAAATGTCACAAAACAGAAGATAAGAATTTCTGTTAGAAAGAAAAAGGATCACGACATACAGCAATATTTAAACCTTTACAGCCGGACGGACCAGATATGACCAGTCAAAGGCGGTATAGATATTTTATTGCAATTGGTTCCCATAGAAACAAGCAAAAACAGATATACATGAATAAAAATGCCTCTACACAATAGCACGGGCATAATCCTACTGTATGTATATATATATATATATATATATATATATATATATATATATATATATATATATATATATATATATATATATATATATATATAAATATATATATATGTATGTATGTATGTATATGTACATATATATATAAATATATATATATATATATATATATATATATATATATATACACACACAAAGATAAGTAAAAAATTATCCGCACTTTCACCATAAATATCTTTAGGTTTGTCTCACTTCCTTCTGCTTTTGCCTGTTGGTCTTGTCAGGCTACTTTTAAATTGTGCGCATGAGCAGAAATCTGTGTGACAAAACTAACAATATCTTATGGCAAAATTTCGGATAACTTTTTACTTACCCTCGTGTGGATATATATATATATATATATATATATATATATATATATATATATATATATATATATATATATATATATGAAGAAATATAGTCTTAAAGTGTGCTATATTTATGGAATAAAGTGTTCAATATCAGAGATAGAGCGTGTGTAAATATAAAAGTGAACATAGAAGTCAACAGAGTCGACAGTCTGTTTCATGCTAGAGGCAATCGTCAGGCCACGAGTGCTGTTATTTCTATCGGCTATTTATATATACGGGTCAGTGGTGCATTGCTGGTAGTCAATTTAGCGGTTAGTTTACCGGAAGTCGTTTATTTATTTATTTGTGTCAAATTATTTTGCTTTTATTTATTTTCATTTCTATTTTTTATCTTATATATTTATTTATTTTTTTATTTTGATCGGTGTTTTTATTAACGTAGTAAAAATCTGTTTATATAGCTTATTGTGGGTAGTCTACTTTGGCGGTTATTTTACCGGAAGTCGTTTATTTGTTTATTTATTTATTTTGGTCAAATTACTTTGCTTGTTTTTATTTTTATTTTTTATCTCATACATTTATTTTTTTTTTATTTTGATTGTTGTTTTTATTAACGTAATAAAAAATTGTTTATATAGCTTTTTTAATAGTTTTGTTTTTATTTGGGAAGATAATTAAAGCTATTTGTTCAATTTGGGGGTTGATTGTTGTGGTTTGTTCTAACTATTATTTTGGCAGGAACAGTTTTTAATTTATTTATTTGGATTAATTATCTTTAGTTGTTTTTTCTAAAAGGCTAGTTTATCGGTATCGTTTGTTAGTTTATTTATATATTTGGATGTATTGAGATCAATTTATTTTACTTGTTATTATTTATTTGTTTCACTGTATATTTTCTCTTTTTGGTTTTCGATTTTTAAGTAAGGCAGTATATTATTTTTTATTCATTTTTTTATCGTTATATAAAAGTTATAGCTATTTTTTCGTCCGATTTTTTTGTTTTGATTTTTATAGTGTAATATTTTGGTGATGAAATAATTGGCAAGTGCGAGCTAAGAACCCGTAATGAACGCGGAGAAAAATGAATCTAATGGTGTATGGCGAACGATCAGGAGGTAGACAAAACTTGATTTAAAGAATAGCTTTGACGTTTATGGACATGGAGAAGCCCAAAGGGTGAAAATAACTGATAGAATCTTGACATAAAAATCAGTCTGGAAATGTTTAACTCGCCTACTGGAAATCGTATGTGCGTCATGTGATGAAAATTCTCGTTAAAGAAATTCGTGACACTGCGCTTGATTGCATTTACCAAAGCATAATATTTTGGTATATTTCATAATCCAGTGGCTAGTGTCGCGAGTTCGATCTTACTGGGTGACTCCTTTTTATGATCATGTACAACAGTAGAATACAATTACTAAATAGATAGGTGAAATTTTAGCACTAATAAAAGTCAGGATTTGAAATGTTCATTTTCAAGGCAGCAAACATTACATACTAGCGAAATTAATGCAACATAATCATTATTTCCTCATTTCATTGACAATGGTTTTCTGTTGGATATGGATGACAGCCTCGATCAAAGGCTAGAGAAATGGTCGGTGGAGGGAAAGGTCCTCGAATGGATGCGAGAAAGCAAAATAAGCACAGTCTAACAAATCATTATTGTTCAGTGTATGTCCCCGTTTCATCTGAAAATGAAATCCAGAAATGAAGATATTAAAAACTGAGAGGAAAACAAAGCAGGTTGATCGGTTGGATGAGAAAAGGCATTTTATTTGCTCTCTTAAACTAAATAAAAATTTATTGTTTCTTTTTTTTTACGACTTATTACACTGTATATTTTCTCTTTTTGGTTTTCGATTTTTAAGTAACGCAGTATATTATTTTTTATTCATTTTTTTATCGTTATATAAAAGTTATAGCTATTTTTTCGTACGATTTTTTGTTTTGATTTTTATAGTGTAATATTTTGGTGATGAAGGTTTAAATAAAAAAACTTATAGGTTTAAATAAAAAAACTTATATTGCAAGAATTCTTTGGAAATAATAATGAATTACTGATACAAGTCCTACCCAAAGCTGGGGAGAGTGAATTCATACCTTTCCCAAGTTTGCGCGTAATTGAATATAACGAGCCGAACTGGAATTGGAACTCAGTGAATAGAAATCCAAAACTCTCAATAGTCTTGACAATGGAAATGACATGGAACTCCGAATAGAGAACAGTGCTATGTTATACATACTGAAGAGGAAACAGTTATCAATAAAAGGGATTTAACTACAGAACAAATAGAATCAGTATTTTGAATGCTAATGATAATTAACAATACCATGGATATATGAAGTAATTACATAAAGCAGTAAAAATAAAAGCATGAATAACTGAGATTTTTAAATATATTAACTTACAAGATTTTTAAATATATTAACTTACAAAAAAAATCTTACTATCTCGACAGTCAGACTGAGATATCCTGGACGCTTCCTAGATTGAACAAGAGAACTTAAGTGTTATGGAATCTTACCTGTAACGACATAATGAACTCTTACTGATACTATAAAGACTGCGCCTCTCAAGAGAGACGGTAGAACAGAAGTGGAATGAGTCGAGACAATAGTAGTTCACTCTAAACCAGACTGACAGTCATACTAACACCTTCAACTTCTTGTATTATTATTCTGTTTAATATATCTTTGTTATTCCTACTCTTGTGTTCGTGTTGTTCTTCCTTGGTCCTAACCTTGGACCATAACAGCGGTGCGAGGATATTGGACCATAACATTAAGTCATTAGATCCTTGAATTAGGAATTAAACGACAAACCGTAACGCGTTACATACTAACTCTGATGAAAGTTCCACTCATCTTTTTCTTAAAAGCTGCTACTTTGTAGACCAGACTCCATCGTAGTTGCTTCACTGAACACTACAATGTTAACTTCTTCAAATCAAGAGTCAATCGATATACTGGATGTAACAGCACAATTTTTCAAATCGTGTAACAGCATGCGACAATTGTCCATCCCACAAAATATTTAATATCTAAAAATCCACTATATTAATTGAGCTTTTTTTCCAAGTTTTCAGATAAGACATTTATTCATCTTGACACCATTTGTTATAAGAATCACTGAAAAATTGTTTGAGTTATTCAGCTGGAAAGGGAATAGGTTAAAATCGTTTTGTGCCAGCCCACTATGTCTTCCCAATTGTGCAATTGTGAGAGGAAAAAATCAGTCAAGCCTTCAGTAACGGTACCAACATTCATACTCTGGCTTCCATCTTCAAAGTACATTCAAGAAGCATAAAGAGAATGGGGAATAAATTCTAAAAAGAGGGAACAGTAGAGAGAAAAACTAGATCAGGAGGTCACAAAAGCAAGATGGATCATCATATCAACTTAGAGCTAGATACATTCTTATTATTCAAAGTAGAATCCAACAGTGTTATAAAAACTTCAGAGAATTCCAATATCTGTAATCATTTCTAAGATACAACGGTTCAAAGCTTAATCTAACAATCGGATAATTTTGCTCTTACACCGGAATATATTCCTTATACTTATAATCTTCACTTCTTAGCCCCTCAGATTTCATTTATAACATACAGTTCATTCATTGTTACCATTTTAACAGTAGCCCTAAGCACTGAGAGATTCTCGAGTTTTGTGTTGGATGAATTCTAGTATGAAATATCTGACATGGAAGAAAAACTTAACAAGGCAGAAAATCATTTTAACACATTTACAAAACAAAGTAAGATCAAAGTAATAATGGTAGAAACATAAAAGCAACTGACAAAGAAGAACAAAGGAAAGAAAAGAGAAAAACTCAGCGAAAACCGGAAATCTGAAAGAAGCTCGAAGGCGAAATCCGAAAACCTACAAAAGAAGAAGCACACCTTCTGGTGCAAATAGAGAAAGACGACCGCAAGTAGAAGCAATATAAAAGGAAAACATTCAAACTCATTAAGGTCGGTTCAAAATTCCAACCTATATCACCTGAAGAAGGTGATACAACGGCCGAGACCTTATGAATATGGAAACAAAGATGAGGACAACAGTCTCAGAAATACAGTCATTAACTTAAGGTAAAAAATGCCCCCTACCCTAGAAAATATCACCTTTGTCGAGTTACAGAGACGGGCGTAACTCATCTTTGAACTGACTGCAACAGTCTGACCAAACAAAGATGCCAAAACAGACATGGTTGAATGGAAACAGGGATTCACTTAAAATTTGAAGGCCGCTTAGTTTGATTACCCAAACAAATGGTGATAACACCCACCCAAATTTGCCTTTGGATGCAGGAAAATCTAAATTAAAAGGGTCACTGTAATCATGCTAAAAAAGAAATAAGGATAAGATAATTATCAAATAATGTAAGTTGCAGTCACAGATGAATAAATATTCGAAATTTTATGAGTATCTGGAATTTACTCAAGAGGTAACAAAATTTCCAAACTCGAAAGAAAAATCGCTTAATGAAACATGTTTAGTGAAGGTCGAGTAAAAGTGACACATACGACTAAAGATGCATGATGGAAAAAACAACCGGATTCAAACGGCGAATTGGGGAGATCCGTTAAGTGAATAATTGCGTTTTTGGAGAGACTTGTTATCTGGTTACAAACACTGGCCACAAAATGGTGTTCTGGTGCAAAGATACTATAGTACACAAGAAATGAATGATTAAAATAATAATAATAATACTTCAGATCGCAAGACTTGGTAAGTTATTATATCAAACAACAAATCAAGATGAATAAACAACAACAACAATAATAATAATGATATTAATAATAACAACAAGAAGAAGAAGACCCTGGCCTGTCAGAATATGGGACATTCAAGCCACTGTTGTCCCAGTTATCATTATGGTGTTGTGGTTGATACTACCGAACTTAAAGTCTTTCCTTCCGGAAATCGGAATAAAGACTGGTATCCCATCTCTTCAGAAGTCTGCGTTGCTTGCCACTGAAAGTTAATGGAGAGCATCCATAATGAAAAATCTCCGGTCAAAAAAGAAAGTCGTGGGAATGAAGGCGATAATAATAATAATAATAATAATAATAATATAAAAAGCCAATAGACTATGTATAAGTCATTAAACACTGTAAACAAAATTCCTGCCTTCTGGAAGATACGGTAGCACCATAAGATAAAAATATAAATGTTAAAAAATATGTCAAAATTAAATAAAGGTTTTGTGACGTACGGTGGCCGTTAATAATTAAGTATAACTCAAGACTTCAATGTTAAAATAAAACAGTATTTAATTACAACCGCAAATAAATACTTAACAAGAACAAAAAAGTAAAAGTCAACCAAAGATTTCAGTGAATACCTTGTTAGCAGCGCTTCTCGGCTTAACATCCGGTCAATCCTAAATCAAAACCCAAATCATCGACGCACAATAATTCACACAAATTCGACTGGATAGATCAACTCAATCATCACTCAATAATCACCGCAGTCAGTAGCCTGACACCGCTATTTATACACCTGGCAGAAAACATAGACTATGTATAAGTCATTAAACACTGTAAACAAAATTCCTGCCTTCTGGAAGATACGGTAGCACCATAAGATAAAAATATAACTGTTAAAAAATATGTTGATAAGTCCAGAGTGTCAAGCTCGAACTTCGGTGTCAGTAGTTATTCATTTTCTTCCTCTATGATAATAGGAAACCTGAAAATGAAATTGAAAAAGTGTGTCAAATTAAAACTACTGTCATGCCTATAATAACAGGAGTACTAAATGAGATCCCAAAAGATACAGGCAAAATCCTTGGCGATCCCTGTTTTTAAGAGCTTCAAAAACAGTGTGAAATTGATAATCTACAAACAGAGTATTATCAATATAAAGAAAATATAAACAACTCATTAACAAGTATCATAATATCATAATTTGTACAAATAAAATGCATATATTTGCTCCCTTCGCTTATCATAAGTCTTGGGTAATGCCCCGGTAAGGCATTGTACTAAACAGAATGTAAAATAATAATAATAATAATTGACATTGCAACCCCTGTAGATTTAATGTTTCGTTGAAGATCTTTAAAAAAAATATCAATATACAAGGATCTTGAAACAGAAACCTCAAAAATATGGCAGCTGGAGCCTTCGAATTGATTGAAAAAGATTACGGTAGACTCATTGAGCTCATGCCTTAAGGAAATACAAAAAATGTACTCACAAATACAGCTTGCACATTACGAAGAGATTTACCTCTATAAAATGTGTGTGATCTTTTCTTTTCTTTTTCTTTTTTATAAAAATGATCAGTGGAAAGCCATTTCTAACCTTGGATCTCTGGTTGTGACTCCGAAGGAAATGTGTCTACAACAGAAACCAAAGGAAGTAGTAGTAGTAGTAGTAGTAGTAGTAGTAGTAGTAGTAGTAGTAGTAGTAGTAGTAATGCCACAGACCTTTGGAACTTTAGTGTAAAAACAATCAAGAAAAAGCAGGCTTACCTTACCTGTAGTCATTGGAGCACTATCGAAATGTGAAAATATATAAATATATAATATATAAATATATAAAGCAAATATCTGGCAGTTTCGAAACATGTGAATTACAGCAATGTGTATCTCAGGTATCTTGCGTAAAGTCCTATCTATGTAAATAAAGTAAGATTAAAACATAAAAATATTTCATGAATTGTCTGTCCCTGTTTACTTGAAACTGAAAATTTGCACATTTTACAAAAAATTATGAAATTCTTAATTTTAAAACTTCTGCGCAAATTTTGGACATTGATAACCTGACTTCCCTTGACATCTCTAGTTAGGGCTTTGTGCCGTTCGTATAAAACAAAATAATAAACAATCAAAGCGAATCGCCCAGACATCGTGATAAAAGACCACAAAAAGAAAAATGTGTCTTCCTATTGACATGGCAGTCCCTGTAGACTGTAATGTATCTTGGAAGATCTTTAAACTATCAAAATACAAGTGGAAATCTCTAAAATGTGGCACATGGGGACATCAATAATTCTAGTTGTAGTTGGATCCCTCGGACTGATTGGAAAAGGTTCCGATAGATTCACTGAAGGGATTCCTGCTAGCCCAAGACTTAAAGAAATACAAAATATTGTACGCACGGATACAGCCCACACCTTACGAAGGATTTTATCGATGTAAAATATGTATGATTTTAATTATTTCTCTTCGTTTTGCTCAGTAGAAAATGTCATAATGACATCTCTGACCTTAGGTCTCTGGTTAGAACCCAGAAAGAAATGAGTATAAACCAGAAATCAAAGAAAATAAACTAATAATAATAATCGAGTATTGAATTACAATCATATAACTGGCTAATTATATTTTCAAAGCAGCTTTCATGACGATAATTCAAGTCCCACTGGCCCGCGAGACATATGTGAATTTAGTCGTTGGCTTTTATTTCCGACAAGACCAAGTATGTTGGCATATCATTAACTTTAGGCCAGATGAACTGATTGTTTTTATTTCTCATAAAATCGCCCTTAGGAACTGAAGGACACTTCGAGGTAAAAACGTTTATAAATAACTGGAAATGAAAGGAAATCGTCATTAAAGTTGCCGATCCTCGAAATGCGGCATAATTCTTTATCCTTGACTTTAAGAAAATGAGAAAAATGATTAAGTAAAGGTTGAGAGGTTGCAAGAAATCCTTGTTCACTTCGGCGTAATATGGCCCTGCCAAGAGAATGCATTTTACTAAAGACAATTTCACTCAATAGCATTATCTCTATAAAATATAAATGTAACAATATTTACATAACTGTGTTGTTTGAATATATATATATATATATATATATATATATATATATATAGTATTTATTCAAATTTATAACATATACATTTTATAAGATCACTATAACACTGCTAGTGTCTTATAAAGGGATGATGTTGAATGGAAAATAAACGATTTTAAGAGTTCAAAAGACAACCAAACTCCCTCAGTAAAGAAACTTTGTTACGTAACCTATGAGGAACAATCAGAATACAAGTATATGGTAACTAAAATGATATCACAACATACTCTGGTTTAAATACCAACTATTAGTGCATTAATGTTAAGATTAAATTAAATTAGAAATCAGTATAAAATTAAATTTACGTTAACAGTTAAATTAAAAATTCTATAATTAACCAAGCATCAAGTTTGATATTTTAAGATTATTCAGAAATGAAACCAGAAGAAAAAAAAAAAAATATATATATATATATAATTTATAGTTGTTCGCAGAGTGCCAATTTATCAGTGAAGTTAGACGCCGATAAAAAGTATCAACGATCGCTACATATATTTGATACATGGAAGTCAGAATTCAAATAAGGAGGTAGAGAAGGAAGAGAATTTTCAAATGACAGGGCAAACACATTCACATAATAATGCACAAACACGTATGTATAAGTAAAGGCGGGTAAATATATGAGCACGCAAATACAGGGAAGTATAGTGACACGGGAAATTTTAAAAAATAAAAAATAGAAAGAGAATAAAGATGGAGACAAACACATATAAAAACACATAAGTAAAATTTTGTCAGACATATATATATACAGATAAAAATCATATACAAACATTACACGCACAAATATACAAATAATCGAACTCAACAAAACCCAAGCATAAACGCACTAATAAATCCACACAAACCAACCGTCAATATTTATACGTACACAAACATACACCCTTGTGCAAATTAATTGAAACAAAATGAATAATTCTGTTATTATTTACTTTTTTCGTATTTTTCAAATGAGACATGACCCAGTGCACGTTAGTTGCAGATTGACCACAGATTCTCGATTGGATTTAAATCAGGTGCGTTTCCGGGTCAGTCTATAGTACCTCAATGGTAAGGCTTTCCAGTGTGTTTGTGCAGCATTGCAATTTTCGTACGCTTCCTTAGAGTAACGTCCATTGCAGACAATAGCTGTAGGACAACTAATCGACAATCGTGACAATAAGGTCTGGGCGTGATAAAAATCTGATGCAAAGCCAAACAATTTTCATACACCCTGAAAATAGATTCATATTACTGTACACCGCTGCAAATGTTGTCACCTTGATTGTCACCTTGTCACTCCATGTGGGTCTAAAACTGAACGTATGGTAAAAGAAAGGAAACTAAAGCAGTTGTTTCAATTAATTTGCACAAGGGTGTACATACAGGTATAAAGAGGATCAAATAAGAAGTGTATATACATGTATATATACAACGCATACATATACATATTTGGAATACACATATCGGGCTATAAACAAAGCAACAGAAAAAAGACATATGCGCACACACACACACACACATAAATGTACACATACATATATATAAATACAAACAACCAAACTTAAGTGTACAAACAAAAATATACACACAGACATACAAATAAAACACCCACATATATACAAATATAAATATACATATACAAACACATACACAAATATAACACATATACATATATATGCACACACACACACATATATATATACATACATACACATACACATAAACATACACGCACATGCACAATTATATGTACATATGTATATACACACATATAAACAGAAATACAAACAACCACACATACATACATATGCACATGTATGCACAAATAACAATTTGGAATTTTGAGTCCATGCAAAATTAATGCTCAACCGATCACAAATATTCAGTATCAAACGCCGAATAAACATTAACTATGTCAAAGCTTAAATCGCTAGCAAATAATTGTAGGTAATAACTAACGTCGGTGGTCAGATTACAATAAAAATATATAAATAAATAAAGAACCTATAAAGAATAATTATATACCCAATAATACCATTATTTTATCATTCATTTTATTATTACTTATATTGCAAGGTAGGGAGTGAAATATGTCTACAGTTAACAGTAAGTTCCTTCCTTTCATTTAAGAGATTAATCCCGTCTATAAATCTAATAATTTCCAATTTTTCCTTGAGACAAAGGTAACATGGTGCGTATAGAGACTTAGTGGTTCCAGCCTTACTGAGTAGTTTCCATTTAACTGTAGGAGTTATGTTTTTCTCTTTTAAATTCCAAAAGTACTTAGAAAACGAAGTAATATTTTTATAAGTATTGAAGGATAGTGTATATTGATACCATCAGGTTTTTTAAATGTTTTATTGATTCCAATGTAAAATTTAATAATACTCGGGTTTTCATGTGTAGAAATAGTAGTACTAGCTAAGCAATTATTTTGTAGTGGGCAATCATTGTAATTTTTGAATTTACATCTGCTGGTAGTAGTATGGTCATATTTATTATCATTTACTGCACCCTGGTTATATACCTTGTTTTTGAGGGTTTTTTTATATTTGTTGAAGACTTTATTATTGTGTTTTTTAATGATTTTCTCAAGGTAATTTTTTTTCAAATATTTTACGAAACGGATTAGTATTGGGAAAATGTTTATTAATACGCTTTAAGATTTTTTGCCCTAATTTAGTTTTAACCATTAGATTGAAAAGGGGTGTGAACCAAATCATCTTACTTTAACTTCCGAAAAGGAGAAACGATTTGTTTTTAAATTTCCCTTATAAATCATTTTTATTACTAGTTAGCTAACGTCGCCTGAGGAAGTATAATCATGGTATTGAAACATTAAGCTTTTGTGTAGCGTTGTAAAATATGTTTAATATAATCTACTAAAAAACTGTTGACGGAACCAACAGACAACTTGCCGAAACCTAAAACCCTTATCCAGATAAAGTCTCGAACAAGAATACTGAAAAAAGAAACAAAAAAACTACCTACTCAGTAAAGTAAAATGCTCGAAGCTTAGATTGACTAGACAGACCAAAAAACGCTTAATATCGTTAAATCCTATGAAGGGATGGCCCCAGTTGTAACGCGAGTTTCACGCTCACGTGATCTTCGAACGACTTGAATGCAAATGAAAGGAGAGAGTGGAGAGCTTTATTTAACCCGTGACCACAAATCATCCTAAAGCATCACAGGAAAAAATAAACCAAAATAATTTCATTTAAAAAAACCGTGGATAAACACACCTTAATATAGTAATGCGATATACATATATATATATATATACATATATATATATATATATATATATATAAATAAATATAAAGGTGAACATAGAAGTCAACACTTAGAGGCGACAGTCTGTTTCATGCTAGTGCAATCGTCAGGCAGCCTGACGATTGCACTAGCATGAAACAGACTGTCGCCTCTAAGTGTTGACTTCTATATTCACTTTTATATTTACACACTCTCTATCTCTGATATTGAACACTTTATCCCATAAATATAGCACACTTTAAGACTATTGGATTGCATTACTATACACGTATAAGTTATATTTAGTGGATCCACTTATTTGAGTAGCGACTTCTATTTTTAAACAGTATCATTTTTGTCTACCAACCTGGCCTTTCCAATTATTTAAGCAGGGTTAGAACCTGAATCGATGGTCTCTCCCTTTATATGTAGGAGAAACCAGCGTGCTTTTAGACCGCTTAACCAAATTGTCCAAATAATATAACACCAAGATTGTTCAATTGTTAGATTAAGATTCGAACCGTTGTATATCAGAAATGATTCAAGACACATTACTGGATTTTTTTATAACACTATTGGACTCTACTTCGAGCAATAAAAATGTATAATCACTCTCCCAACTTAATAGAAGTATCGTGATGAAATCGATCATAAACGAAAATGGCATGTTCCTCATTAGTTAAGGATCTAAGTTCATGATGGATTGAAATAAAGTTCATATACATATATATATGTATATATATATAAAGTATAGTATTAGCTGGTCACTCGTATTTCCTATTGCAGACGCTTGCTCAGGTGCATTTGTGTTTATGCTGCGACTATGCTGAGCAGACCGTAGTTACAGTTTCTGGAAATCTAGAGTGATCAACAATTTGAACAAAGCACTCAGCCACGATGACTTGTGACTTCGTACTAGCACAGCCATCAACGGCATCCAAAGGGTGCAGTCTACACAATTTCACTTACAGGTGAACTTGGGTCAACTCGTTGCATGAATTTCAGACACTTTCCAAAGGTGCCGCACAGCCTCCAGTCCGATAGCATCAGGAAGTCTCCTTCCTGACAAATCGACCATGGAAAAATTCGAACCCGGGTCTCATGGTTAGATATGGTCACTCGGTTATATATATATATATATATATATATATATATATATATATATATATATATATATATATATATCAATTATGTGGTGCGTGTTCAATTTATATAAAGTAAATCATTCATACGAATAGCAGATAATGAAGTTGGCTTTTTAGTAAAGGTGGCATGAACTAAATTGTTCAATAATTAGAGTAATGTCACAGTTATTATCAGGAATTCGCACGTAGGATCGGTTATTTTAATATCAATTATGTGGTGCGCTGAGGTGACTGCACGCTCCAAAAGTATTCTTACAGTTAACGAATTCCTACTTCTACAGTACAAGAACTCACAATTTTAAAAATTTTAAAAATTCAACCTCAGCGTCGTGACTGCACGCTCCAAAAGTATTCTTACAGTTAACAATATCACATTTCTAAAAAAAATACTTCTTTCGGATTACACTATCTTTCGATGTCCTATTATTACCTGGATTTTAAAAAAATTCCTACCTGATGATGATCGTATGAAACGATTGAAAGCTAAGCTAGTAGCAAAAATAAGACCTGATAAAACTGGAATTTATAAACAAGGATCATACCATTCATTAACGGATTCGAGGTTAATTGTATTTTATTATTAAATATTGTTTGCGAGAGTTATTCTTGCCATATCATTAACTTCATTATCTGCTTTTCGTATGAATGATTTACGTTATATATATATATATATATATATATATATATATATATATATATATATATATATTCCAGGATATATATCTTCCAAGATCATTTTCAAAATTATTCAAGATAATCCTCGCCCTCTCTAACCTCCTAACTTTCTGTCCTGGAATAACAAGGTGCCACACACGTTTCACGTAAGATTTCATTTTCAAGTCTTTTTTCACTGCTTTTTTGATTGTCAAAGCTGAGATTTCTCTCTCAGGTACCAAACATTTTATGGATTGAGTTGAATCTTTTCTAATTTATCTCTTTCGTTTAAATGATGGTCTTTTATCTTGTTGTCACATCCTGATCCAGTTTTCCTCTTTACTGTTCCCTTTTTTTCATTTATTCACCATTCTCTAGATGGTTTTTGAAGAAGGAAACTATAGTATGAATGTTGGTACCATTACTGAAGGTTTGATGATTTTTCCTCTCACCATTGCTCAGCTGAGAAGTCAGTGGGGCTGACACAAAACGATTTTAACCTGTTCTCTTTCTAGCTGAATAACTCAAATTGTTTTTCAGTGATTCTGACAACAAATGGTATCAAGATGGCTAAACATCTTATATGAAAACCTGGAAATAAGAAACTCAATTTGTTTATTTTTATTTTTATTTTTTTAGATATTAAACATTTTGTGGGATGGCCAATTATGCTGTTACACGATTTGGACAATTTTGCCGCTATACCCGGTATATAAAATTTATTTCGGCAGCAAGAATTCTTTTAAACAAATTTTGTTCAACATCACCGACAAGATAGGTCTGTCTAATATTTTATTGTTTTTTTTTTCAACTCCTGATTGTTTTATAGAATTGGTAAACTATTTATAATTCTTTTTTTTATTCGTGTACTTTTATCTCTTAGTGTGGTTTTTTGATCTGTTTTCAAACTTCAGATACAATTTTGTGATTATGTGCGTTTAGTTTTTCTTTTGTCCCAATTTTTTTTCGCTGCAATGGCACTGTTTATTTTATTTTATGTTTTTTTTTGCTTTAGCGTAAACTCATTTATTATTATTATTATTATTATTATTATTATTATTATTATCATTATTATTATTATTATTAATAATAATAATAATAATAATAATAATAATAATAATAATAATAATAATAATAATAATAATAATTTATAAAAGAGACCTGTGCGCGAATAATTTAAAGGGAAAATCATTGCTCGAGGATAATCTCAGTCTCTTATCCGGTGGGACGAGGAACCGTTATAACCGGAGATTTCCAGTCTGCAGTAGAAAACCAGGACTTCTAGGTGTCATGTTCATATGCACTCTACGGCACTCGTTGACATTTTCTTCATGCCCGTTGGATCTGTAGATCTCATCCGCCCACTCCCCAGGAATCAGTCTTCATATTCAATAGGACCTGCGAAAGCCAAATTATCGAGAGTTTGGACCCGTCGGTTACTCTCACCTGGTTTGCCTACCATTCGAAGCGGTTATCTCGCTATCTGTATTTTTCTCACTCTCTTTCTCTCTCTCTCTCTCTCTCTCTCTCTCTCTATATATATATATATATATATATATATATATATATATATGTGTGTGTGTGTGTGTGCGTAAAATGTGTATGTATATAAATATAAATATATACATATATATATATATATATATATATGAAATTTATATATATATTATTTATATATTATATATGCATGGAAAGCGTTCAATATCAGTGATAGAGCTAATAAATGAGTTTGTCTGACGATCGCAAAGAGCTTTAAATCCAGGGTCACAAACTCACATCGATCCAACTATATATATATATATATATATATATATATATATATGTGTGTGTGTGTGTGTGTGTGTGTGTGTATATATATATATATATATATATATATATATATATATATATATATATATATATTGTCATCCGCAGACAGACTGTTTCACTGTATCACAACTCATCAGTGTGGCCAGACATCCGATTGCTTCAAGCCGGGATCGAAACCCAACTGATTCAGCAACAGTCGGAGATTTCCCCCTAAGCACAAGTGAAAGAAAGGTGAATTTTTACGTACTTACTCTGTGAATAAACACGCCAATGACTGACATTAGGGAAGAGCCTTGTAATACTAGTAGTAGTAGTCACTGTTTACAAATTCGCACTTATCTCCCAAGAGTGCACAAACGATGTTTTTCGGATGCCTATAGTTGTAGAGTGGATAAATGAAACGGTCAAATATAAGCAAGCAAGCAAATAAATAATCGTTAAATTTATGCAGGAGGTGTAAACTGTAATAGTGCTCAATACGGTTATACAGTGCATGGGCCAATTCTGTCAAAATTCTTTTATCATTGTGAGAATAACCTCGTCATTTGCATTTTTCGCTTTATTTTTTTCTCTGTGTGTGGGTGCTTTTTTTTAAGCCGAGTATTAAAAGGCACATTCCTTTTCCTAATATGAAGAAAGTATAAAATAAAAATATAAAATCAATCGTTTCAAACAGTTTATTAGCATTTCACGTGTCTGATAAACTGCAGGAGAAAAGTAAATAAAATATATTGTTGAGAGCGGCCCGGAATGAGAACTCGGAGAATCGAATTCCAGTCGGTTTTGTTACATTCACTTTCATGATTGACAAGCATGATTAGTGGAACTGACTGGAATCTAGTGATGATGTCTACAAAATAAAACGAAGCCGCCAATTTACATTGCATAATAGTTTAACAAAAGATATTAATTGTTACTGTAAGCAAAGTGATTGAATTCCACGCTGAGCGTTTCAATGTTTTGGTGTTTATAAAACATTAGCAAATTCTTCGAACGGTAAATTGTTAAGTCAATTTTCAAGTGTTATACAACTATAAATAATTATATGAGGTCGCTCTACAATTCTTTGTAAACATCGACTTGTTTATAGTATTTTTTATTTTATTTATTTTTTTTATTTATTTATTTTTTATTTTTTATTTTTTGGTATTTGAAAGTCGAACGATTAACTCTGACATATAAATTGCATTATTTTTATTTCCAATGTCAACAAGAAATGTTGTTTTCTTCGTAGTCAAATGACGCAAAACTGACACCAGAAATCGATTGACCTTTTAATGAATTTTAGGTATGAGATATGTAATCTGATGTTATTTATTCCCTTGCATTTTGCCTATTTTTTTTTTAAGATTGCCCGTCAAAGAAATAGATCTTTTCCTTCAAATTCAAATCCAAATTTACGTTTTTTGGCCTGATTGTGTATCCCAGTAAAGGATATAATAAAACAATATACACTGTGTTCTTTCATCTGATTCCCACATGGGTCAACCGAACATGATTTGCAAGGTATCGCGTGTGATAAATGCATGTAGAATTGAAAAGGTTTAATAAAACTTATGTTGGCACTGATTATTTAGCAGAAACTCGAAGTACAATACATTTCTTGAACTATTTTAATTCACAGCTTCTTATCATTCTCATCGTCAGCCATACGCTGCTGTGATTGAGGTGTTTTCAAAAATTACTGTAAAACTCACGCAGTGAAAAATATTCAGATATAAGTAAAGCAAAACAAATATTTTGATATTAGAATTCTACCCAAAGTTTCTTTTCGAAAAGTAGTACTATTCAAAGAATAACTACAATTATAGAGACGAAAACAAGAGGCATAAGCAAAGTTCATAAAGAAAGTAACTTTTCACATTT